>JANDBE010000028.1:28204860-28219751 GCA_024320915.1 Erigeron philadelphicus
ATAATAATAATAATAATAATAATAATAATAATAATAATAATAATAATAATAATAATAATAATAATAATAATAAACAAGAGATAAAGTTTCTAGTAAAGAAAAAATTAATGGTTAAAAGGGTCCTATCCTCAAAATTTTGGCCATCAATACATTGCAAAAAATCATAAAAGAACACGACCGTTTAAGAAATCCAATAAGGAGATACGGAGACATGAATAACACGTCAAGGACACATAGATGTTCCATAAAAAAGAAACATGTGATCTTCAAATAGCAATAAACAATCTAAGTTTCAAGAAGAATCTTCAACTGCATAAAAGACATGGAATGGTCATAGACCATAGTTAGAGCAAACTTTTCTCTACTACTTCGGTACTTTTCTAAAAAATTTTTTTACCTTATAATAAATTATTCAATAAAATAATAAAAAGTTTGAAGTACATGACATAATAATAATAATGACAATAAAATAATAAAAAGTTATAGAAGATTGTATATTTAATTTTGTTTTTACATAACAATAACCAAGTTAACTTACCTTTGAGATAATGAAAAATAAGTTGAGTTTGAGTATAAAAAAAACGACTAACCAGGTATAAAATAGATAGTATTAAAACATTAGAAATAATTTGGACCCAAACCTTTTTGGCCCTCCACATGGTGCCCTCTTTATTTCCATTTTCCATGTTGAGCAAAGAAATGATATATAGATGATGAAAGTAACACCACAAAGGATAGAAATCAAGCTTTCTTATTGTTATATCAACAACATTTTCAGAGGTGAAATGACAATTGGAAAAATCTAGCTGTAGCTATCTGCTGCATTTTGGTGTTAAATGCTCGAACACGAAAAATCTAGCTGTAGCTATCTGCTACATGAAAAGGGGGTAGTAATTTCAGTAAGACACATGTAACTTTTCTTTAAGATTTGTTCCAGAGAATGGTGGTCTCAGCAATCATGGAGGCCATCACATATATCCACACTCAAAACTGACTTTGTCTTCAAAGTACCCCTTTTACCTTCTTTCTTTATGTCTCGCTAACACAGATAGATTTTCCATGGTTTGCAACACCGTAGACTTGAAAAACAATCAAATCTTTTTGGAGCATAAAAGGTACACCTTAGAGGTTTTTATTTATTAGCGTGACATAACATATCCACAAGCACCATGTATGATGTCGTTTGTTTCATTGTGACCAGAGAGACCCGCATTCATTGACTTAACCATAAGCAACATGTATTCTTCTTTCCACCCATTTTCTCTATCTTTTTCTTGATCACCTTATAAGTTATATCCTTGGATATCCTCGTGGATTAGGCTAAAAGATCATAGTATGCATCTATGATTTTATAAACATAAACATACGAAGAAAATACATCTAGAGAGTTAATATGCCATAGAGTGCCTATAATTCATGTGAGCACCCGGCCCATTTTGGTAACCTGTGTTCAAAAGTGAATATTTAATACCCAATATTGCCGAGAATGATTAATTTTAGATGACTGGAACTTTGTGGAATGAATATAACCCAAAATTCTCTTGGATTCGAAAGAAACAACCACCAGAAACATCAGTAGTAGAAAAGGGCAACTTTTTAATGAGGATTGCCATAGAAGTATATAATATGAAAGGGAGCATGACATGTTCTTAGTTTTACATAAATAAGGAGGTTTTTCATATTCAGGTTACCAGGGGACGTGGCCTGACCAAGGTATGTTGAGGTAATTAAAGTTAAAAGTTGCCATCATTTTTTAAATTTGAAGCAATCAGTTCGTTTTCGTTATTGTGCATCATGGTCATATAAAGTAAACCAAATTCTGAGGTTGGCAATTCCAGTTCCGTTGTAACTCAGCAGATTTGCTTCACAAAATTAACTATATCAATACCTGAACTTATAATCTTTAAAAGAAGATTCAAGGCTTGAGAAGCATACCTTCTCTTCGGTAAGCTGGCCTTACAGCTGGCAAAGAAACCAGATTCGTATCAGGCATTTTCAAACACCTGCAGGCCATCCCATAGATGATCATTACATATTACACAACATACTCAACCCTGTTCGGCAGTCTATACTCGTTTTGTGTAACTACATGACTTGACCTATGCTAAAGCCTAAAAGCATATGTATGCATTCATTTTATCATTATAATCAATCTTGTTGTAAGATACAAGAGTTGTCTATTCTCAGATTCAACCATCTTTTAAGAGCTGTATTGTTGTATAATTAACTTGGCGATCGTTTTTAAATAAGAAATGTACCTTTAAAAAGCCAAAAAACGCTTACAGAAATCGACTTCATTCATGTCTGGCCCCTATAGAGCTATGAGCTGGAGATTTCCTGAGTCCGATTTGATCAATCAAGTTTCTCATGTTCTCTGCTTCTTCCCACTTCCCAACAGCAGCATAAATATTCCCCATCAAAATGTAATTACCAGTGTTTTCAGGTTCTAACTTGAAAAGCCACTTTGCAGCCACTTCCCCTAATTCCACATTCTCATGAACAACACACGCAGCCAATAACGCACTCCAAACTGTATGATTAGGAGCAGTGGGCATTGTTGCAATTAACTCATATGCCTCCTCAAGCCTCCCAGCTCGACCGAGAAGATCGATAATACAGGTGTAATGGGAAGGACGGGGGTTGACTTTGTGATCTTTTAGCAAGAACCGGAATAAGCTCAAACCCTCATCAACCAAACCTGAATGGCTACACGCATGCAAAACAGAAGTAAATGTGACTTCATTCGGTTCCACCCCAGATCGAACCATTTGATTGAATAGTGAAAGTGCTACCTCCCCATTCCCGTGTTTCCCATAACCAGCTATAATCACACTCCATGATATAATATCTCTTTCTTTTGAAGGAACCTCATTGAAGGCCATGTGAGCTTGTTCCAGAGCTCCACATTTTGAGTAAATATCGATTAAACCAGTGGCCAGATCACTTTTTGAAAGAAACCCTGATCTTATTAGATAACCATGGAAGCTTGTTACCTGTTTAAGATCTGTTGTAATGGCATACGCAGGTAGAAGACTTTTTAAAGTTGCTTCATTGGTTACTACACCTTCCAGCCTCATTTCTTTAAACAACATTATTGCTTCTCTACCTAGCCCGTTTTCAGAGCATCCAGAAAGAATTGCATTAAATGGGGCTGTTCTTGTTTTTGACGTTTTGTTGAACACGCTGAAGCTATAAGTGACAAATGCACATTTAGCATACATGTCAATCAGTCCGGTTTCCACATTAACATCAGAATCAAGATTGTTCCTCAACGCCCATCCATGAAAGCTCTTACCTTTCATCAAATCCTTCAATTCGGCACATGCTGAAAGAAAAGAAGCAAGAGTTAATGCATTAGGCCTTACACCTTCAAGCATCATCAATGGGCAAAGTGATATGGCACTTCGTGCATCACCATTCAAAATGTAACCATTTACCATGGAAGTCCACGTCACTACATCTCTTTCACTAGTCTCATTAAATACAACTCGTGCATCGTCCATCTGACCGCATTTAACATACATATCCACCAAAGCATTCCTAACATACAAATTTTCCGCCAAACCCTTCTCTTTCACCAAATCATGAACCTTTCTCCCTACTTCCAACTCTTTCAGAAATGCACATGCAGGCAGCACTGATACAACAGTGGCTTTATCAATATCCTCTCCTGCATTAACCATTTCATTAAAAACCCTCAAAGACTCATTAGCACATCCATTTTTGAAATATCCACTTATCAAAGTGTTCCAAGACACCACACACTTGTCATGCATCTCGTCAAAAACTCGTCTGGCCCCATCATGCTTACCAAAACTCATGTACATTGCAAGCAATGAATTACCCACAAATGTATTTGAATCAACACCACTACTTAAAACCAAACCATGAACCGATAATCCAAACTGAGACATCGATAGTTCAGCACAAGCCTTAATCACATAAGGGTAGGTGAGCCTGTCGGCCTTCATTCTTCCTGACTTAAACATTTCCAAAAATACCTCCAGTGCATTATAAGAATATCCCTTCTCAGTATACAACCTTATCATACTATTGTATGCACGCTTGGTTCTCTGATGCAATCCATCAAAAAGTTGACGTGCATACGGAACATTACCAGATAATGCATACCCAGATGCAAGAAGAGCAGGAACGTAGCGAGATTCCCATTGTGCAAGGAATCCCGATATAATGAGATGGGCATGGAGTTTCGTGATGTCCGTGAAAGATTTTTTTGCCGCATAAATATATAAAAGAGACTCAACTTGAGCTGCGGTTGGGACTGTGGTGCGGGTGAATAAGCTACTAATATTCAGAAGTGCGTTTGACGTGCCATTCATGACTTATTCAGGCGTATTTCTTAAGTTTACTGGCTACTCAAAAGAAACTAGGGTCAAAATTTCGGTACTTCTCCCAAATTTCATCATACACTAACAATTAAGACGGCGGCATTTATAAATAATAAAATGTACCTGCTACATTCAATATTTATAAGAATCATCACAACTTATACAAGTACTTAAATTTATTTTTTTTACAACAGAAGATATATTTCAGCTAGTTTCTGACTTAGTTTCAGATACTTTAATTTCATACAAAATTATCTGTTTGAATAAATTGAATTATAAGGAGTTGAACTACAAATGAGCTCCAAATTCAAACTTAGTTCCAGAAATAGAAATAACAAAATATTTACACGAAAGTCAGAAACTTTATTACATACAAGTATATAGAGGAGTTAGAATGTACCGTGATGAATTTTAGGGTTTCAACCGCCGGAAAAAGTCACCGGCGATAACGGACAGCCGGGAAGAAATCAAGAATTAGGGCAGTTAAGTTACTTTGGTAAATATGGACTGTACTATTAAGTGGGCCTGTACTCCACTGAGTTGGCCCATTATCTCTACTAGTCCATTTTGATATAATTATTAGATGTTTTTAAATTTTAAAAGTTAGAAAAGTTTCATATGCTTGGTGTAAAGCACAGTTAGTGGTATATCGCCAAAATTTGATGGTGTGCAGATTGCTTACTTTTCGGAAGCACCTAATTCTGATGCTTCTAAAGGTAAATCAGAGATTACATGTGTATTTACATAAAAGCTGGAGGACCAAAAATATAAAATTTGTTTTATAAATTTGCTTTGCTTCCAGAAACAGATAGGTTATATGCCATCCATAAACACAAAAATATATGATATGCCCGAAACATGCTTTAACATCATTGTACACAATGCATTGAAAAGAATGGGATAGCAAAGACAAAATCATTCTAATTTCTATCTCGTTGTTGGTCATTACATTGGATACAAATGGTTGATTTAATAACATGGAACAAATGAATATAGAAAAACTATGATCCTAAAACTGTTAAGAGAACATCTTTTCTTACAATTTGTAAGCCTAACAGATGTACACTACCAATAATCCCCACAAGAACATTTACCATCAGAAAAGTGATGGAATCTATGTGAATCCCTAACAACGATTAACCGCCCCACGATCTTTGAAACATACTTGAGCACCGAGTGACAGTCACCACAGACGCGAAGATTCTTCATTATTCTAATGGGCATTTCTGAATTTCTAGTAAGAACAAAGGCAACTGCAAGTTTTTCACTATGGTAGCTCAAGATCTCCTCTTGATTTTCAATTTCAAGATCACGAAGTGCATATTTAGTCTCGGGTACATACCCCATCTCCCTCATTCTTCCTAGCAACTCCTTGAGCTTGTTGTAGATTGCATCTGTATCAGGATGTGATTTATCAGAAGCTACAAAAACATGAACACCATCTTTCATGGTTACCCAACTACAACCAGCTTCCTTCTTCACTGCAGCCTGTTTCATCAAAAAACGAGTCTTTTTCATGTCTTCCCAATTACCTTTAGCTGCATACATGTTAGAAAGGAGCACGTAGTTTACAGCATTATCAGGGTCCAGTTCCAATAGCTTTGACCCAGCCCTCCTACCTAAGTCTGTCGTTCTTTCACCACTTGCTCTACAGCAAGCTCCAAGTACGGTTCGCCAGATAAGCATGCTTGGGTCCATTGGCATCTTGTTTAAGAAATCCTCCATTTTATCATACTCGCCAGCCCGTCCAAGAATGTCTACCATACAAGAAAAGTGCTCCATTTTGGGGGTTAGCCCGTATACTTTACTCATGGCATTAAAATGTTTAAATCCTTGATCAACCAAACCCATGTGGCTACAAGCTGATAACACACCAATAAAAGTCACATGATCAGGATGTTGACCTTCTAGCTTCATTTTCTCGAAAATCTTTAAAGATTCACCTCCATGTCCATGTCTAGCATATCCAGATATCATTGAGTTCCAAGAATAAACGTTCTTAACAGGCATTGATGTGAAAAACCGTGAAGCATAGTCAATTCTTCCACATTTTGAATACATGTCAACAAGAGCACTCCCAACCACAACATCAGAGTCCAAATTAGCCCTAATCCCACAAGCATGGACTTCCATACCACGTTCAAGTGTTGCAACTGATGCACATGCACTTAGAACAGTTGCCAAAGTGTAGCAATCTAGTCTTTGACCATTAGTCAGCATAACTGAAACCAAGTCCATAGCTTTATTCAAAAGCTCATTGTGTATGTAGCCAGAGATCATAGAGTTCCAACTCGTTTCATCCTTTCGACCATCCATTGCTGAAAAAACTCTCTCACAATCATCCATATGTCCACATTTGCCATAACACATAAGAATTGCATTTTCAATTGCGTTATCATCAGCAACACGGTATTTTAGAGTTAACCCGTGAATTTGTCTCACCACTTCACTTGCTGAAAGAGATGATACTGCTCCAAGGATATTTACAAAGGTTATCAAGTTAGGCTGCCACCCACCACGCATCATTTTCATGAAATATTCAACAGCTTCTGGAACTAAATTATCAGAATCAGAAAATGCACCAATAATGGAATTCCAAGAAACCTGATCATATTCAAGCATCGATGAAAACACTTTCTTGCAGTTATTTATCCATCCCGTCTCTGAATAAAAGTCAATGAGAGAATTTGAAACCGAAACATCAGTATCTAGTCCCGACTTAACCCCTTCACAATGTATTTGTTCTCCTGACCTTAGCCAACCCAAACCAGCACACGAATTCAAAGCACTAATCAAAGTAAAGTTTGCCGGCTTCAATTGATTTCTCTTCATTGCGTGAAACATCATAACTGAATCCCTAAAGTAACCATTCTGAACAAAACCAGTTATAATTGAATTCCATGAAACTTCATCTTTGTTTATCATAGCTTTAAACGCAGAGGCGGCATTCATAACTGAACCACATTTGGCATACATGTTAATCAGACTGTTTCCAATCGCAACATTAGAATCAATTAGCCCATTACGGATAACATAACCATGAACCTCTCTACCCTTTCTTCTCCCTTCCTCAACTGAAAAAAATTCACTAAAAGCACTCAGAAGAATTACATAAGAATCGGATGTTAACCTGACTAAATCTTTCATCCCCATGAAAACTTCAACAGCTTCTTCTCCGTGTTTTTGTCTTGCCAATCCTACCATCAGTCCATGCATCGAAACTACATTTTTTACATCCATCAATTCAAAGATCTTCTTAGCTATGGTAATTACTCCACCCCTAGCAAACCCATTCACCAAAGCACTGGCCACATACAAGTCATATAAAATTCCAGACTTTTGTATTGTGCACATCACTTGCTCAAGCAAAAATGATCCCGTTTCAGATAATAAAGAGGCCGATGTTATTAGGCTTCCAAACGTATACTCAGTTGGCCGAAAACTCTCAATTTGCATACCATGTAAGAGCTTAAAAGCAGAACCTGCATCTCCCTTATTAGAATAAACCGAAATAATTGAATTCCACGACACCAAACTTCTAATTTCCATCTCATCAAAAACACGAGAAGCACAATCAACCGAACCTATACAATTCCCATACATGGAAATCAACCCATTACACACTACCTCATGAAAAGCATTCAAAGTTTTCGCAACAAAGCCATGAACTTGCAGCCCGAAACCAACCCCACTACTTCCTAAAACCTGACAAGCTCTCAAAACACTCCCAATAGCATAATGAACAGGCGGAAACCCCTCACAAATCATCTCCCTAAACACATTACAAGCCTCATTCTCCATATGGTTTCGCGTATACCCCGAAATCAAACAAGACCAAGAAATCGAGTTTCTTACAGGCATTTCATCAAACACGTTACGTGCAGAGACCATATCACCGATTCGTGTATGTATATTGATAAGGGTATTGACCAAGAATACATCACAAGTATACCCATTTTTAAAAATGTGTAAATGAAGTTGCTTTGAATCTTGTAAAGAACAAGAATATTGATATTTGTTAAGAAGTGATTCATATTTTGACGAAATTGGGTTTTGGAGGGTATTGATAAAAAAGGTTTCTTTTGTATGAAAAATTAATGGCGCCAATGTTAGGTATACACATTTCGAATTGTGCATTAGCCTTTTGTGTGTTAATAATAAAGTGTTACTTTGAAACATTGTAATTTTTTTTAGTTTTTAAAATCACTACTTCACTAGTAATATATGTATATACATGTATGTATGTATATATATGCAAGATTTTAAACAAGGGAACACATTGTTAGGTATACAACTTCAGACGAATACGCCGGCGGCCTTAACGTGTCGACGTCGTGCCGGAATCTTGGTATACTGGAGTGAATACTGAGCAATACTTTGAGCGTCAAAGATGGTCTTACAAAAAATAAGTTTTTTCGGATTTTCATATAAAGTTTTAAATTTCTTTTTTTTTTTTTAATTACTTGAAATTGTCTCAACATTAGTCTAGTGTTAAAAAAAATAAAACAGGAACAAATAAGATACAAAATCACACACACAAAGAGATATTAGACTAAAATCATAGTCAAATAATATAATAAAAATTATGTTGTTTAGGAATTTATATGCAATCATATTCATATATAATCAGTACCAAGATTTAATTATTCCTTGAAATAACTTATATCTATAACAATAAACTTATACAAGAAGAAATTGTAACAAATGGATTATGCATGTTACAAGTTACAACACTATGGTATACTATATATAATATTTAACATTTATAATCCGGTACAAAGAAATTCATGAAACTTTGATGAACATCATCTTCTCTTCTCCTGTACAAAAACAAAAAATTCAGACCAGGTTACAAACACGGTGGACTAATTAAACTTTTCATGTCTCTGACTTGAAACATTCAATAGCCTCGGTTTTATCAGTTTCTTTTTGAGCGTTTACTGCCAGCAGTCGACAAGTGTGATACTGGAAACTCGATCAAAACAATGAAAGAAGCTCTATCGGCTTCCCTGAGATACTGCACTGTTCCATTCATGATCTTAACGAGCTTTTGACTTATGTATAGTCCAAGACCTTCTCTTGAGACACTTCTGCTGGTGTGGAACATATCTTGAATCAATTTCTCTGGGATCCCAGGTGTTGGATGGGTAATTCTGTCATTTTACAACCACTTGTTATGTAAAGATTTAAAATAAAAGGTTCAATATTAGAGTATGGCGAGATCATTTACCTAAATTCAAGATGTGCAACTTGAATTTTCGTTCCTATGTGTTCCATCCTGTGAGTTACACGAAACTGGATTGAAGATCCTTCAAATTCAGGAGTGAAAGTAAGAGCATTTGATAAGAAGTCAGAAAGGACTTGTTGAAGCCTCAAATTGTCACCAAATACAGATAAGGATAACACTTGTTCGGGTGCATCATAAATGAGCTCCACCTTCCGTTCACGGCTCAGGATTGTGATTTGGTTCAAAACCACCTCCAAAGACTCCCCGAGTTTAAACTCCGTGCATTTCATTTCCAAATAGCTGAAACACATCATATGTGCATTAGGTGATGGTGAAAAATCAGATATAAATAACATGCAACAAACCAGCCTAATTCAAAATGGACAAAAAGGTGTTTGGATGTGGTACTGCCATTTGATATTGTATTAATCAGTTAATCATAATTTATGTGTATTTGCAACGTTCTGGTTATTTTAGAATTTCATTGATAAATTATGAAAAGGGTTACATTTAATTGTGGAATGGAAACAAAAGTCCCTCGAATTATTTATCTAAAGCTCGATGGCTTACAAGGGAATTGTTAGTTTCATAATACGATACATAAATTTGCTTATTGCAGCTTTAAAGCGAAGTCATGAGATAATCTATTTCAAAATGTACATCCAAAAAATTAAAAATCAAAGTATGAATTAAAGATTTCATAAGATCAGTCAGAAAATAATACCATTGTTCGATGCTTTCTATATCGGTATCATCTACAATCTGTGCTAATTGTTCTCGACACAAGTGACTCTTACGCACTATATGTCTCTGCTCTTCACGCAATGCTGTTGCTACCATTAAGTCCTCGATACATTTGATCCCGTTTAAACCACTTTTTAGTTCATGGCGCAAATAAGACACCTTGGTAAGGCTATTTAAAGCAGCCTGTTCAGACATTTTCTGCATCAACATGGCATGTTGAAGCTCGGGGCTCGTTACATGTAAAAAACACAAAACCCCTGTAATTTTTCCATCTCCATCAACCCTTTTGGTGGCAGAAAGTAACGCATCAACGTACTTTTCATTTTGGTCAAAGAACCCAAACATCAATTTATCTGAATCTAACCCAGAAATTACCTCATTTAGTAATATTTTGAGCCTTGTCAAAGTATCTTCTTTTACCCGACAGCCGAAACTACCAGTAGTAAACACTTCACCAAGAAGCATGCGGTTGTTGGCTTCTTCCCTCTTCAAACCGGTTAACTTTTCCATGGCATCATTCCACTCCAAGCATTTACCATACTCATCCATCATGAAAATCGGAGGAATAAGTGCACATGGGTTACGCACGATACTAGTATAATCACCTTTGACTTTTGTGTATTTGTCTGTGATTAACTTTTGAACCGTTAGATCTTGTCCGACAAAGCATACCCCTACAATAGTTTCACTTAAATCACGGCTGCAACAAGCATTTGTAACAAGGGTAACGTGACCATCTGTTTCTTGACTACCAAAACATTTAAGATTGATTTCAATATTTTTCTCCTCAATCCCTGACATTGAACATAATACATCATTTGTTACACACAAGGTTACATACAAGAACGAAGACAATAGAAGATCAACACAAACTACTAGAGGTGGTTATTCCAACCATTTGTGTATGAATGGGCCAAGTTGGGTTATGTCTTATCTAATGGGTTAGTCAGGGAGAACAAGAAAATTTTCAAGGTAATAAAATGGTCAATTGGGTAGAAAGTTGTCCAAAGTGTACATGGAAATTGGAATGTATAAAACCTCCTAAAGCATTTTTAAGCTATAAACTTGATAATTATCGAAATAATGAAATTTTTGCAAATCATACTCCTCGTGAGTGGATATAAAAGTATTCTGAAACTATAGACAAAAATTATTGTGGTTCAACCTGTAACAAAAATTTCCCAGTGTAAACCGTTAACCAACCCACTGGAGCAAACCATGTACCACCTCTATTGGAAAGCCGTCAACACATGTGTACAAAAGATTACCTTGCAAAGCAGAGGAGAGCATCATTTTCACTTCATCAACTGAGTCATCAATAACCAAATTGACTAGTGGGACACCAACAGCTTGATCCAATGGCAATCCAGTAATCTCGGCTATTTTATCGTTCCAACCACTGATATTTCCATTACCATCAACTGCAAGTATAGGAACTGAAGCTGTCTCAATAAGCCGAACCATTTCATTAGCTACAACCCGTAGTTCATCAACCCGTTGTATGCTCGTATCAATGGGTTGAACACATATGGTTTTCATACCATCATCATCATCATCAGCAGCAGCATCACCTACCATCTCGTCATCTTGCAAAGACCCTCTAAGTATCAACTGCAAAGAATGAATGGCATCCATTTCCACATCTTCCCATGGTAAACTCCGGTTTTTAACCACTTCCAGAAACGCTTTAAATGATGATCGTGGATGCATTTTTCTTCCATCATCTTTATCATCAGGATCATGTTTTGCTCCACCCCATTTCACTTCCTTTGCTGTATGGGACCGAAACCAAAAAAGGAAATCTTTTGAGGTGATCTTGACAGCCGCCATTCCACAAACGGCTGGTCCAAGAATCAAAGCATTTGGATACCCGGCATCCATGAGACTATCTGTGCTTAAACCAGTACTCGCTGCATGCTCTTCCAGAAGCCAATTAGCTATATCTCTGATTTGTAATTCTGTTGGAGTGATCCCGAGTAACGAACACTTATTCTGGTAGTATAGAGCTGCCCCATCACATGTAACAAGATCCATTACATTAGGCGATTGAGTCACGATCCCCATAGGAGCAACTCTCAAAAGCATATCACAAAGCACGGTTTGCGTTTTCAAGATATGTTTTTCGCGCAATTGAGCAGCCAATTCGACTTCTTTATTTATCTGAACACCAAAAACTTGAATCAAAAACTCACATGCATACCTCAAAGGAAACGGTACAAATCGAGCAGTTGAATGATGACAAACCACCAAACCCCATAATCTTTTCCCCTTTTGCTTTTGTTGCTGATAGATCCCACTTTCAGATTCCTCACCATCATCCTCATCGTCATCATCACCCTCATTGATCGTTACAGACATCACAAGAGATGCAATTGAGCCCATATTTGCCATGTACTGTGAATGACATCCATGCGGTGCCCTCAAAGCAGACCCAGAGAGGTTCAACGGCTGAGATAAACTCTTAGTTTGAACCACCTTCACAGATTGAGCCGCACAATCACAAATCATTCTAACCTTATTCTTCATAAAAAGAAATCTTGAAGCTTGTGGGATATCAGTAGCAGGGTAATGTAAGCCAAGATAAGGTTCAAGATCAGGTTTGTGACACTCGGCAATAACTTCACCATGTTCATCTTCATGAAATTTATAAACCATAACACGATCATAACCGGTTAAATCACTCACTTCCTTAACCAACACATCACACATTCGAGATATATTCCCACTTTGTAAAGATTGTAACCTAGATATTGATTTAGCTGCAAGCTTATAAGATTTTAAAGCTCCAGCAGCTGTTACGGGCACATCTGCAGGATTCACAGGCTCTAAATCTATCATCAACCCCACATCATTCCTATGTAAAATGGCGTAAAACGGTTTACCTGAACTCCTACAATGAACTAATATAGGATTCAACAGATTAACCTCCTGGAAATTAGCTGCTTTTTGAAGTGCAGATGCACTTGAAGATTTAAAAAGGGTTCGTACATCCGTCCCAAATGTTAAAGCCTCTTGTTGCTCTATACTGGGGACTGCGTGTGGAGCTAAATCAAGCATTTCTAAGGCATTTTCACTATAAGCTATTACACCAAAACTCTGTTCATCAATGGCAATCAAACAACCAAAAGGTTGTATTTGACTCCCTCTTTGCATTTTCTGTAAATAAGACGATACAGTCGAAGATGGAACATTACTAGTTGAAGTCGAGGCATTAACATCGACAGAAGTCGAGTAATCAAATTGTCTTTCGGATTCTTCAAAATCGACATGAAGTTTAGCATCAATTGGGGTCTGTAACACTACTCTAGCACCATGTCTCAACCTTGATGAACTACTTTTGGAACAATGAGTTCTACTAGTTGATTTAGATGACATTTTTATGGGTTCAAACACAGAAATTCAAGATCCCTTGAATCTTAATCAAGATTGAAACTTTTTCCCCTAATAATTCAAGAAAATATCTAAAGGTTAAAACCCAATTTGGAAAATGGAATCAAACAGTATATATCAAATGCATAGCACAAAGATTAAAGTTACACATATAAAGATCAAGAATATGAACAGCTCACCTCAAGATTAGATTCTTCTCTAGAGAAAGCTTGCAACTTTAAGCACAAAACAAGATAAGGGTCAATATAGAATTATATTCTCTTCAGCTGCCAATTTGGCCTTTTTTTATACATATATTTCCTCAATAAAGAACACTCAAAAAACTTATTTTTCAGTGACCCATTACTAAAATATCAACCAAAAATGGTAAATTAATATAAAAATGTAAACTTGTTTAAAAAAACACTCAAAAAAAATATGAAAACTTGAGCTCAATATACAACAAATAAACAAAAACTTAGGAGAAAAAAATTTTGGAAAAAAAAAGTTAGAAAGATAAAATTATTATCTCTTCAAGAAAATATAATTCTTGCTTTGTTAATTGCATATTTATCGTTTTACAAAGATCTATATAATCATTCATTCGTAATTTTTCGTTCGTGTGTTACGTTTTAGTGTAGTTCTTGTATTCAACGTTACATCGGTTTGTGTTACCTATTTGCTTATTTCACGTTTTGCCGCGATCTCACAACGGTTCTGATCGTTTTGCTCGTTTTTTCATTGTTTGGCATCCTTTAAGATGGCCAAAGTACAAGTTTGCAATGTTAATGTGCTCAATAATCCATCTCCATTTAATAGCCCTTTTCAATTTGAACTGACTTTCGAATGTATCGAAGAACTTCAAGAAGGTACGTGTACAGATTTATTAATAATTGTATTTGTTAGATTCTATTTACAATCGGTCTCATTTCCCGTACAGATTTAGAATGGAAAATGATTTACGTTGGCTCTGCTGAAAGTGAACAATATGATCAAGTCTTAGACACCATCTACGAAGGACCAGTACCAGAAGGCAGACATATGTTCGTATTTGAGGTAAGCAATCCCCTAGCTTTTTGGTTATATCTACAGCCTCAATTTGAATCTAACTGAACTTTGTCTCGTGTCTCAGGCTGATCCACCCGATCCAACGAAAATACCAGTCGCTGATGCGATTGGTGTTACCGTAGTACTGCTCACAT
>JANDBE010000028.1:28224252-28234562 GCA_024320915.1 Erigeron philadelphicus
ATCTCCACTTTTTAAAGTTTGTTCAAAATTCCGATTATTATGTTAAGGATATGTTTCCAAATTCTAATTCCAATCTAGACCACATTATCATTATTACGTAACATTCTTGTTAGAAAGAAATTTCCTCTCTAATTATGTTTATTTGATTAGTCAAAGCATTTATAAGTTTCCTAGTATTGCTCCTGTTTTTAATCTGTTTTTATTAATAGCATGAGAACGGTTGTTCTTCGTTTGGTATGCTTCATTTACTGTGATGCATGGTTACTATTAGATTTATAATGAAAACCGTGGATTTATCCGCGAGCTTGTATACCCGCGGATGATGAACATGGATTAAATATTTAATCCGTTTGCGGATATCCGCTAATTGGCGGATAAAAAAACCCCGCGTGGATGGTAATGGGAAAAGAATATCCGCATCCGTTACCCGCGGGTGTCATCCCTATCGTTATTGGATGCTGGAGTATTTGGAAAGCAAGGAATGAAATCAAATTCAATAATGGATGTCTTAATAGTAATTACATAGTCCAAAGTATTAAGTCGTTAGGATATCTTTGGTTCAAGAATAGATAGAAACATAAAGATATTACATGGGAGGATTGGTGTAATTTTAAGGTGTCTTAGTTTGATGTAAATATTGTATATATATACACCGCCGATTATTTACCGGGGTGAGTGTGAATGAATAAACTTTACTTTAAAAAAAAAAGTATTTTTTGTTTGCGGTGTTCAATGACTTTAATAGTGGTGGTTGCAGTTTTGTAGGTGATACAGTTTTTAAAATAATCATTTTAAATAATCAAGTTACTATATATCATTAATATCAATTTAAACCTATATATTTATTTTAAATAATCATTTACTTTTTACAATTCTTTTTTAACTAAAATTACATTAAAAAGTATATAAATCTCATTTTTATCGACTTATAGTAACATCTGACAAACTGAAAAATTACAAGATATCTTATAATGCTACTTAGTAGTAAAATATAATTTATGAAATTTTCATGTACCCTGAATTAAAAATTGAGAGAGATAAAAAAAAAAAGATATCTTAATATGATTTCCATCTTACATGTTCCTCATTAAAGTAGTCACTACTTCTAGATTCTCTTTTTCTTTTTTTCAAAAAAGAAAAAAAAAAGCATCTCTCTTTGAGAATATTAACTTGCAACAGGCTGCCTGTAGCCAAGCAAATGAACAAAATGTTAAGGTTGCCTGTAGACTTTAATCTTCTGTTTCATCATATGTTACTCTTTTCTTTTTCGGAAGGCTTGTGTCATATTATGATGGTATCCGGTGCTCTGAAGTGTGAAGTCTAATCAGTAATTCGTGTGTTGTACAATTCATTCGCGACTTTGCATAGTTGGTGCATGAGTTAAAATCTTAAATCATTATAATAGTTAAATATCAAACATGTAAACTTTAAATAGCTATTCCATCAGCCGTACTGTCACACGCTAAATCTCTATGTTATGAACACAAACTGTACAACCTCAAAGGTCCGTAGATCCTGAAACGCTAATATGCGATCAAGCTTCACTTAATGGTTATGCAGCATATATACAGAGGATCCGGGGATGGTCTTACTATTCTACCTTCTATAAGAGATACACTAGCATTGATGGTGAACGATGTGATCAAATTATGTCTTTTTGCGAGCACATTGAACATCAATAAGTTCATAATAGTAAGCAAAAATCTTTATTCCATTTTCAATAAGTAAAATGACATGTATGGTGCCTATAGCATATTACAAAGCACATAACGGTTAATGCGTGTTCCTAAGTACAACAAAATATCTGAATAATCATACCGTTCAATACGTTTTCCTCCTTGCGTGATACATTTTGGCAAAATCCAAGCACAACTGATGGTCTCTTTTATCTCCCCAACCTCCCCACCCTCTAAATCCAGCTTGATAGCCTTCTTGGTTACTGATCACATGTACATGCCACTCAGGTTTAATATTGGCAACCTTATCGATCTCTTCAGTGTCAACTTTCACCATGCCGTTATCAACACAGGCAGCATTCTCTCCCTGACCTTGGTGCAACCCACATTTCCCAAAGTGGACGGCACTAGCCCTGGGTCCACGCAAAGAGTAAACTGGACCACCAAATGAAGGATAGACAGTCACCCACATTGTTATATCCCAGTTATAATCATCAAAGAAACAAAACTCTTTAGCCTTTCTATGTATTTTCCTCCAGACTGTACGATTAAATGTGTAGCCTATGTTACCCATTCTCTCGGCTATCAAACTATCCCAACCTTCCCCTCTTGACTTCACATTACTTGGAGCAAGATTCGAAGCATAACAATCGGGGCATTTCTTTGGTTTTAATTCCGTCAAGATCTTCAAGTTTTGATATGCGTTAGGGAAAATGAAATGATCCTCTTCTATAAAAAGAATATCACCAGAATGACCAATTGTCTCTTTGAGTCCATCCCATACCGTATTCATCATCCACCACCAATGATGCTTTAACGACACAATCTTAGGTGACCGATGATTCCCATACTGATCAGTACTCCCTTCACAATTCTTCTCAACCGGATCATCTTTCTCTTTACAATCATTAACTGACACACCCGGAAAACTATTTGGAAAAATATGAGGTGAGTAAGGCGCAAATACTTGTTTCACTTGACAGAATCTAATACCTTCCACAATCTTGTTCATCTTTTCAAAGTATCCATCATGACTTACAATCAACAAAGTTTCATTGATACCGGTCACACGAGAAAGACTATCCACCACTAACTTAAGATATTGAGGCCGATTGTGAACATACAGAACAATCACTATCCGATCTTTAGCCAAAGTCGGATACAACTCCATGTTTCTTGGAGGCAGCTGGTTTTTATTCTCCAACATTTTCGACAAGTAATTATGTTTGGGGAGGTTAATACTCTCAACCAAATTACTAACATTAAAGCTAAATTCACTAACACTATCGATTTCAACTGAAGTTTCTTCCACAAACATACTACTACCACTACTGCCTGAATTCATCCCAACAAGAAAAAACAACAAAAGAACACAAGCCAAAGTTAAAGATACTACAAAAAGAAACCTACGAACCGCACCGTCTCGAATCCGGGGTTTCTTATAACTAGCCATAGCTCTATCAATATGACTTCTAGACATTATAACAAACAGTTGGTGGGCAAAACTATGCGATCTAACATATAATCAAGAAATTATTTATGTATATATAACTAAACAAGATCAAATTTTGATAACAACCCAATACAGTAAACAGAAAATAATGAAAAGGGTAAGTGGTAAAAACCTCAAACTATGAAAGATAGATGGTCAAAACATAAAACCCGTGGAAATGAACTAGGGTTTATGGTTCAAGATTGGTGAGCTAGGAGATCAATAAACATGGGTTTTGTTGTAGTTTGGGAAAGTGAAGATTTTGATGAGTTTAGGAAGATTAGATGATAATTTTAATCAAAAATTGGAAACTTCAAGAAATGGTAAAATGGGGACTAGATTCATAGCCAAGTGTTGTTGACTGAATTTGCAAGTAAACGGTCAATGGTAGTGCAATGGATATTTTTATTTTTTTTTCTAAGCTTAAATAAAAATATTTATTATCACTATTTTTTTTTAAATTAACTTTTATTCACAACGATTAAAACCATCGTCGCAACTATACAAACAATTATCTCAAAACAAATTTATCTTTTCAAAGTATCTATCATAACTTACAATCAACAAAGTTTCCATTGATAATAGATAATAAATGTTAGATTAAAAACTATAAACAAAATATTGTCTAACAAAAAAAAAATTACAAAAAATAAAATATAATGTATACATCCAATGTTTTAGAGTTATCTTATTTAAATTTATATATTTTAAAATTTTTTCTTAATCTTAAAAATGTCATGAGGCATCCGTGTATTTATTACCAGCATAAATTTAAATACATGTCACCTAAAGCTAAGTTTACAAATATACGTTTAATACAATATTCTATTTTTAAAATTTTTTTGATTTAAACAAAATATGTATTAAAATAAAACACATAATACAATATTTATTTCATAACTGAAAAGTAAAATGAATAATTAAATATTTGGTATATCAATTTTATTATAATTTAATACTTAATATATATGTTTTACAATAACTTATTTCTCTATAAAGTTATAAAATTCTTGTAAACATTTGATACCTATGCACAACCTAACCAAACCATTCAATGAAGTCATCATGATTATTATATAACTAACTTTGAAAACAATGTAGCGCCATTAAGATGGCTATGGTGGACGTACTTAATAATATCATGATATTATATAGATTATACGGGAGACAATAATTTTAAGAAAAACAATTAAATGTTGCAGCATTATTGGATGGTGGTAATAATGGTCGTGACGGCAAGGTGTATGCGTATAGGATTGAGATTTTTTAAATTAATAAATAACTTTATTAGTAATGTTGACAATTTTACCATTTGATTATAATCAATGGTCAAAAGAAAAAAGTCATTTTTGAATTGTAACCCTTAATTTTAATCCAAAATCAAAAAAATTCTAACTTTACTAATAAAATTATTTTTTAATTTAAAAAATTCTTTACCTTATAAGTCTGTATAGAAGGAGAATTTATAATGGACATTATAATGATTTTGGATATGAGTTTTATTAGGGTAGTATAAAGGTTATAAGTAAAAATAAAAAATAACTAATTATTCTTCATACAATGCTTATAATGTTGGTATTATATTATCCATGATATTCCTTTTAATTAGATAGAAAGAAAAGATAGAAACGAGGCTAAAATCAAATTGGCTTAACCAGACTGGCATGCTCCGCTTGATCCGGTTTGGTCATCTTGTCATGTGGCCCGACCTGATTTGATATACTTTTAAACCAGACGAGTGAGTTTAGTTTGATTTTTGACCTAAAAATCAATCAAAGCATATCATAGACGCCATTAATTTAACCACACATCATCTAAACCGAATACCTTTATCTTTCTCGTATGAATAAATTAAATCACGCATCAATTTTAAAATGTGTATTGACCGTCATAATTCTAATTTAACATTTAAAAAATAACATATAATTGATTCGTAATTTGAAACAATGCAATCATTATTGCTTATGGTGCGGGCAAAGCCATCTTATGACAAAGAGATATAATCGACCCCAATCTAGAAAAAAAATGAAAATAATTGTTAGACTTGAATATATGCTTAATGTCTTAAAAGTTTGACATATGTATTATGAACTTTCTCTCTTTTAAGTTTTAACATTTATCATGTCATATGTCATCATCATATTCTTAAACATACCAATTAGATTATTAATTATTATAAAAAACAATATTAAGTTTAGTGTAATACTGATATAATTTTAGTATAATATTCATATTATTTTAGTAAAATTCTATTAATAAACCAGCTTACTTTGCAAATATTTTAGTTGCTAAAAGTTATACGTATAAAAAAATGAAAAAAGGAATTAGGACACAAGGCTTCACTGCCACTACTTCCATATCCAAAATTTAGTAGATATACTAGAAACACAACACAACAGAAACTTCCCTTCAAAAAATGGCTGCCAAAATCTCCATTTTAATTACTTCTTCTTTATCAGCAACTTCATTAGCCACCAAGCTTTACATCCCACCAAAACCTTATTCATATCAATCCATTTTCCCTCCAAGAACACACCCAACTCATCGTTCCTTCAAACTTCAAGCCAAACTTGGTTTATCTCATATTCTTTTTTTTTTTTAATTATCAATTTACTTTACATTGTTGATTTTTATCAAATTGGACTTGTTTTTGGATATTCTTTTGTTGTTTTAGAGATGGGTTTTTGGTTATTTTGCAGGAGGAGATGATGGTGAAGTCACGAAAGATTCAAAAAAGAAGTTCATTACTAAAGAACAAGAACCCGAACAGTAAGTACTTCGATTCTTGACCTTTTAGAGACTAAATTAACGCTTTTGTGATTCACTGATGTGCCATTACTAAAGACTATATGTTAATTAGTATGCCCATCCCAAGTTAATTACTCAATTCCATGTAGATTGTTTTCTCCTTATATGGAAAATGGGTCATCTATACGATCGAGTATACCATTTGTAACACTCGTATTTTAAAAGAACACTTTTATTAATTTTACTTATAAATATACCAACTTCAAAAAAAAAACCCCAATCCTGAGAGCATTTTGCTGATAGCTGATTTGAACCGAATACCTTATAAAGTCTCACGTTCCTTTAAGTACCAATACATCTATTGATGATTGGTTTTAAGGAGAATAGCTAGCCAAGTATATCAATTACTACATCTAACATATACTCTAATATTGGTAATGTGTAGGTATTGGCAAACGGCCGGGGAAAGAGAAGGGGAAAATCCGATGAAGACTCCCCTACCTTACATTATCATTCTTGGCATGTCTACACCGTTTGTCATCTTAGCCATTGCTTTTCTCAATGGTTGGATCAAGACGCCTATTCGATGATTTAACAAGTATGAAATTGATATGGGCATGATACATTTCTTGATCTTTTGGTTTAAGATCGCGCAAAGTATTTAAATTTATGAGTTTAACCACATGAATTTGTCTATTTCGACTTATATATACATGTATTTTGTATGAGGAAAAGATATAACAACAAAATTTATGATTCATGTGTTGTGAATCCATTCCATTGAGCTTGTTTAGTGATAATGACTTGTTATTTCACCATTCGATACTCAATACAATTTGCCATAAATGAATGGGCTAAAATTTGCTACTAAATTGGATTAGGTAAGTTAATACTCGTATGATGAAGTTCATAGGATGGACTTCAGATGGACCGATATTCGTTTGATCTTGTAACATAAGAAAAAGAGAAATGAATGCCAACTCTGAAAGGATTATCGGAAGGTTTGGTAAAACTTGTTAAAAGATGAAGCTGAACTGCTCAAGGTTATGACTGATAGTTGAAATTGAAGTTTATATTTAAAGCTGCAAAAACTTTTTATATTTGTAAAGGCGTTTGGAAAGGCAGGTGAAATTGGGGTTAAAAACATAAAATGACCACACACAAAAAAAAAAATTTAACAAATTATTATTTTTTTGAAAAAGTTTTTATAAGCTCAACTTAGTTACGAGTATATCATAAATAAGCACTAAACAAATTACCAATCAAACAAAGTCAGAAGCTTAATTATATTAAGCTCCAGCTTAAATAATTAAGCTCGTTGTAAGCTCTTCGATAAACATAGCTGTTTGTTTTTTTAATCATTAAGTGACTAAATTGATTAAGTGACTGAATGGATACATAATGTCTGTATGAATTAAGTCAATACAGTTGTTTTTTGTTTATTAAGTCAATAAAACAAACACTTTTGATAACTTAATGAATTAAATATTTTTTTTTAAATCATGACTTAATTTATTAAGTCCCAAACAAACATTATTTAAGTTAACTGAGAATGGTGAGTCTTAACGGATATTCTAGTACAGCTTCCGAACTTTTTCCATTGCCACGCACCTCAAGAAAATTTACCTTAGCTAGGTTTTACTCAAATATAAATTTTAACTAATACAAAAGTTCAGAATATTTGTTTGACCACTAAGCTGCTTTTCTTTTTAAGGCAAAACCGGATAAAAAGCTAACACTTTTTATGTGGATGTATCCATGCCAGTTTGATTCGTGACAATGTCCTAAAGAGTTTGCTTCTCATGTGTATTAGATGACTATAACATTCATAAGACTCCCTCGCCACATGTGCACGTTTCTATGACGACCCAAAACACACTTATTCTTTAGCCGTAAACCTGAGACTCCCAGGAGAAAACCACATTATAAAAAACCCTCTAACCATTAGGTTAACACCTTATTAACTACCACTAAGCTACCTTAACGATGACTTTAAATGGATTAAAGTTCTTAAATAACATGACGTGTTACTAGCAAACAACCTTAAATGGTTTTTGACTTTTGTTATCAAAGATTTCTTAATCTTGGAAACGTCCAAAGAATTTCTCAGGTTTTTTAATGAGAATTACAAGGTTCATCTTTTGTAATCAAGATGTGGACTATTTCCATCAGTTAGGTAACACCTTTCATAGAACAATCTTTTATGTAGTTACAAATTGTTTTCACTATTTATTATACTCAAATTTCAAACAAGTCCCCACCAAAATCACTGCCTAGGACCTCCCCCAGGCACCATTGAAAAGTGACTAAGATCATCGACAGATGAAAACATTTTGACATATACATATAGATATATCAAATAAATTTGTGACCTTACAACTAGAATCATTCAACGATTTTATGCTTGCTCAATCTCATACAATTAATAATATGCGTATGGAACTTGAGTTTGATCTACAAATTCATATGTACTACTTTTCCAAAGACACGACCTTTACATTAACTTTCTAATTAATCATACCATTAACTTGATTAGATATATTTGTCAATGCTTTTTCATTTAGTGATAATAATAAAGGTTATGAAATGAATAAATAAAATAGAGAAAAAGAGGACCACTGAATTAATTAGTGCACTCTTAGTTATCCCAAAAGTGTCTTATAACTATCTTTTTCACTTTGTCTCCTTAAATATTGTAACAATGGTTTCAGTTTCTGCCCATTAAGCAGGGTAATCCGTAAGTAGTAACTTATCAATAAACTCTCCAATTGTGTGGCATCGAGCGAGTGAGAAGATTGTACTGGGATTTATTCTAGCATCTTGTTAGTATTAATGAAATTATTCGTTACTCGTTAGCCTTTAAAAGAAAAAATCGAGCGAGTGAGAACAACCTTATTGAAGTTAATTCAGCTGCCAAATTAAGGAAATCGTAACCCAAGCTGGAAATATTCATACGCATCTGCCCAAAACCATCAAATATATACAACATTTAATATTCTACTTAATTCGATAAGTCCAGCACGAAATAGTCCAAGACTGAGTCATGCTACACTAGAAAGCCGTATAGGTATTTCAATATCTAGGTTGAACAAAGTATCACAAGTAGCCAAACCACATCTTATCGCGCAGGACTTGCTCACTCTGTGCCAAATTATATGTTCGTTAGACCATCCTTAACCGTTCACCTCTTCATTTACACTTTTTTCTGCTACATCAGTATCACATTTTCATCACCTTTACCTTATCTTTTTCCCTTAACCATTCACCTTCAAATTTAATATCTCATTATACCCACAAGGCCACAATACATCCAATCAAAATAAAGTAAAGTAAAATAAAAAGAGTAAGACAAATATTAGGTCTCACTATTTATAGGTGAACACTTTCACTCGCTCTCCATCACCTACCTCTTTCAATCACACCCCTTAACAATTCACTTGTTTCACTTTTTACTTTCACCTATACCCTTCACCTACCTTTAAGAATGGTCTTATAGAGTTAAAACAAAGTTTTAGAAAAGTCACTGTCAACTTATAAGATGTCATCTTTAAAAGAAATTAAAGTAATGTGAATGAGTAATTTTAAGTTTACAAACTTTTTACAACAAAAGTTCATAAATATGGTTAATGTCATGGTATTTGGGCCTCAAGACTCGTTGTAAGCAGAACAAAATCATTGAAGGCGTTTTCTATGTATTATGGTGGTACGTGTGGAGTGCATAACCAAATTATTTTCGGCAGGAAAGCGCCTATAACGGCAATTATGTTTGACGAGATTGTGTCTTTGTCATACAATTGGTGTAATGCTAAAAGTAAAATGAATTGTAGTTGGATAGATTGGTTACGAAGTCCTATGCTTAGTACCTTGTAATTATGTTGCTAGCGTCTTGCTAGATTAATTTTAATAAAATTGTTGTTAAAAAAAAAATTATGGTTTCCACCAATTAAATTATGTCTATATCTTTTCTCTCTTCTTCTTATATCTTGTTTGATTGGACCGCGTCCATACCAAACATGTTTGTACTAATAATATACAGTTTTGTGTATGCTGCTAGTGGTCAAGTTCGACATGAAAATAAAAATGATTATACCTCGATATATCATTAAGACCAACTCTTAATCGTTAGCGAGACATTGCTTCTTCTTTTTTTTTCCTACTCTTTGCATGATTAAATACGCATATGCATATATACAGTGGTGACCCTAAGAATTCAGATGTCCATGTCGAGTTGGATAAATATATACCCTTAGCTTTTAGGAAATTCACACACACACACACACACACACACACACACACACACACACACACATATATATATAAGCAATTCTTTTTTATATAACCGAGTCTTTATAACGATACTAAAATCAAAGTATTTTATAAATGTAGAAGTTTTC
>JANDBE010000028.1:28297128-28307276 GCA_024320915.1 Erigeron philadelphicus
GCTCCAGCCACACCTTCATAACTCCAAATACCCGGATTCGTTATAGTCCCTCCCGTGATACTCCAACCGCCCCATGATCATTATCAAGAGAGAGAATCTGAATTGACCCATCCATTAGTAAATGGGGCAATATTGCAACTTCTAATAAAAGTGATGATGTTTTAGATGCTAATAACATGTCTAATAAATTTCCAGGTAAGATCAAACACTGTGTCAATGCCTTACAGAGTTCAGCGGATTGAAGAGTTTGTGAAACAACTAGAAGTGGGAGACCTTAAACTTCGTGTGAGAGTCCTAGAGGTATGTTACCTTATTGCCTATTTTCAACGAGAAATGCTTGAGTGACAAACAAATTTCAACTAACAAGGTTTACAAACATACATGGACCAATGAAACAAGGAGAGATAATGAATAAATAAAAAAGAAAAATAACTCCAGTGGTGGTTATGGATGCCACTTATGTTTGTAAACTTTGTTAGTAAAAATTTGTTTGTCATTCTAGCATTTTTTATTTTCTTGTTGTAATCATTTTATAATTTTCAAATTTATCAGTCTGAGCGAGCAGCTAAAAAGGCAACAATATTGCAAATGGCAACCATGTACACAGTTTTGGGGGGCACCCTTGTAAACATCGGGGTCACATTTAGCACCCAAGGCAGCCAACTTGTAGCAAATGGGTCATTTGTTGCTGCAGGTGAACTTCAGTTCTATGTGTGCATGTTTCGCATTACAGTTAATACTACTCGTGTATATGTGTCCGAGAAATAACAATTCTCATTAATGCAGGTATTTTCATAGCGCTGCTAATTAGGTCCATGCAAAGGGTGAAGAAACTTGATAAATTTGAAAAGATGATTTAGCTTTAGAAAGATCATTTAGGCTCAATCAATTGAAGTCCCCATATAGCATTTTTTATAACCAATATGTATATTTTGTATACACAACACTGTATAGAAAATAAAATATAGCTCAATGGAAATTACTACGATATATGTTTTGGAACTTCATTGTGTTCAACTTCTGATAATGCTGGTTCTCATAATCAGCTAGAAAAAAGCTTGGTCAAAGCCTCAAAGGTGTAGATACTTTATACTAAGTTTATCTGTAGAGATTAAAAAGTCATCTATGAAATTTTTTTACCTTTTATATAACAGTCATGACTCGTCGAACATTATAATTCCTGGATTTAAGAACTCAATGACTAATCCTTTGATTTATAAATGATCCTGTCAGTGTGTAATCTAAAGTCCAGTCTCGCTAACTATATGGTAACTCTAATGATAACAATAATATCTTGTTACTTGTTAAGTATTCGAGTAACCAAGATTTCTTGGATGCTTGATTTGATAGCAACCACTATTAAACACACTTTCATTTACATTAAGGTGCAATACGTTTTACTTTTTGTTGATAACTTTTTATCACCTTTAACAACTTGGCCATTAAACTTCTCTTGTTTTATTTTTAGTCTTTTGTATTTAAAGAAAAATTTATCATCAGTTATATCGATTCAAAGCTCAAACAAAACGAAGCGTAGTTGTATGACGTCATTTGAAGAGAAGGGGCTAACAAACTGTATCAACTTATATGTAAAATTCTTTCTCTGTGTTCTTGTCTTGAAAAGAAATAGTAGTCAAGAAGGGGCATCCATAAAATATATGCTTTTAGAGGCGTCGGAAGTTGACAAAGGTGAGATACTACTCCCCACTAAATCAGATGACTTTTGGGATCTTACTCGTAAAATACTATTATTTGAATCGGTATGGTTTAATCGGGTTTATTAGTATATTTTTATAAAAAAAAAGGAAATGACAGGTACTACAAAGATATAAAGAAAAAATAATCAAGTAAGCCCTTTGAAATTTATTAAATGTACATATTAAATCCCGGTCTGTAAAAATAGCAATACGCAATATACGTACTACCAATTGCTATAATATACTAAACATGTACTTATAAATCAATCAAAAATAATATCTTTTATCGGTACGGATCGAATATCATAACAGAGAGTTTAGACTATGTTGTCTTAATCGAGTTCATGCTAAAGTACTAATACTAAATAACTTCAAAATTATAAGTTTAAAACTTTACAATAAAAAATATTAAATTTTAACAATTAAATATTTTAAAAAAAACTCAAAATTATCTTTAGAAATGATTTGGCGTTTAGGAAGAAAAAACAATTTCTTATAAATTTTCTGTCTTTTACTAACTAGCTCAATTGGAAGAACTTATAAAATTTAATAAATTGAAGTTGAACTATAAAATTTTCATAGTAATATCAGTCGACTATCGAGTTCCGGTTAAAACGGCATGTTCGTGTTAAAACATTTATAAATATACTACATTATTTTTTTATTTTATTTTTAAACGACAATATAAAATTTATTAAAAAAGCTAGCAAGAAGCTAGCGATAACAATATTGCATTGTTTAATATTTAGAGTTAGCAAAATTGGTCAAGATTCCAAGCAACGTTACTTTTAAATGAAAAATCCCAATATAACGTGTGATGGTGTTTTGACTTTTGGGCTTGCAAATTCACTTGTCTAATCTTTTGTTGATGCACGTTAATACTTAAACTTTTTTTCAAACATTCGGTCGGTACACGACATTACGGAAATCTCACCGTATGATATCCTTAAGGATCGAACTCAAAACATTGGGTAAAACCTGGGAGTTCGTCTAACCAGATGTACTAGTCATCATCAAAGTATTTACATGAACTTAAATCATTATTATTAAAATCATTATTTTCACATATAACACGACAAATACATGGATAACATTCGAATAATAATTATGATAAAATACTAGGCTACTAAAATCGTTGAGATTTTGAGGCATAGTGAACATGGATGTGTAATGATACAAATCCAAACTACTAGTCTACTACATTATATTACCTTATAGCACCGGTTTGTTGACGTTATGTTTATATGTTATCACTTTTCATACGACCCAATCCTAAATCAAACCTAAACATAGACTCAGCTATTCTAACCTTAAGATTTCATCAAAAAAGTGTTCTGGAAATGAAAATAGAATAGCAAAAAAGACATAATTGTTTGAAAAGGTCAAAAGGGACCTGACTAATCAAGTTGGTAGAATCTCAATCCTTGAATAAAAATCAAGAATTGACCCCTCACCTTGAATGAATCACAATTTTTTTTACAATATGTGTCTTTCTTAACTTAAATCATAATAATCATATAAATATCGATGATGGAAAAAAAAATTTTAGTTTGATGCAAATATGTATTTATCAAGAATAATCTCAAATATCAAATCCATACTGTAGTACTTCACATTTTAGCCATTACACCAAAATTTTCTAGTTATGATGCAAGAAACTCATTTTTTACTTACAATTATTTTCGCCTTTTGAATTAACCGGATTAACTTACATCTTAACAAAGATTGTTTGCATATAGAATTGATATTATATGTCATCTCAACGTGACTTGTCCACCACTCCACCTTGCTAAGCTACATGCTCTAATGGTCTTACAGTGTTCACTCCAAAACACTAGTCATGGTTAACATCATATAAAAAAATCTATTCCAATCACTTTT
This sequence comes from Erigeron philadelphicus, assembly GCA_024320915.1. Taxonomy (NCBI): domain Eukaryota; kingdom Viridiplantae; phylum Streptophyta; class Magnoliopsida; order Asterales; family Asteraceae; genus Erigeron; species Erigeron philadelphicus. Next base: position 28,300,707 of record JANDBE010000028.1, read on the forward strand.
CAACCACTAATCCTGCAAAATCCTGTCAACCGACCACTAATTAACCACTAATTAAAACTCGTCATCGTCTTATTTTCATTTACCGTGATAAAAGATTGCTTCTTGCGCCCGTAACCATAGATGCCCAACCAAACCACGAGTTTCACATCATTATGTGGGTTCATGATTGAGGCTTTGGACAAGTCAAAAACAAGCCTATCACGGACCTTTGAGAATGGTCAAATAGTCTATTTAGGCTTGTAATCTTGAAGTCAAATAAGTCGAGTGAGTAAGGCTGCGATTATTTCATTATTTGTGTGGCGCTGCCCACCTACCTTTCTTTAAAAAAAAAAAAAAATAATAAATCTGTCATTCCGTATAAATAACCGCTCTTTGTATATGTTTTTTCCTCCGATATACTCGAAGCATATCACTCACACTCACTCAAACAGAACATAAATCCAACCTGCGACACACACACACATCATTAATTAAGGTACTTTTAATTCATCTTGTTCTACATATATATATTTTATGTTTAGTTACAAAATATTAATCATCATTCATTTTCTGTATTTGGATCTGCTATAAATACAGATATTATATATATAAAACATATATAAGTATTTTTTGGAGAAGTGATGGCTCCAGCTTTAGCAGCAGATAAAATCAAGCCTAGAGGTACACTTACAGTCTTAGATATATATTCATATCTTTTATAGTTATTATAATGATCTATTCCATGATAATGTTTTAAGCCATTAATGTTGGATGTAAACCTTAAAAATATTTGTAGTAGTAATAATTACTAAAATTTGCTAGCCTATAATCACTAGACCATAGGACGTAATAGGTTATGTCATCGCGATATTATATCGCTGATATATATGTATAAGATGCGACACTAGCTACTTGTTCATATGTATACGTGACATCTTTTTTTCGTTAAGCCGTTTCTATAAATCATAACATTTTTTGTTTAGAGCACTTGGTGTGGTCACACAGACTATACTAAAAAAGTCTGCCATGTCAGCACCACACCGGCAATTACATTGAACCCCTTTTTACCCCTAGTGGTAGTGGATCACACTGATATTTAATAATGAGAAAGATAATGAATACTCAGTGTGATTGGCCTATCACACTGTGAAATTGTCTTCCACACCGAGTATAATTGTTGTGTTCGATTAAGTCATCCTTGGGTTTTTACTTTTTCGTTTCCAAAACAGATGTGTGTATCGTTGGTGTTGCACGGACACCGCTTGGTGGCTTTCTTGGTTCTCTTTCGTCTTTACCAGCCACTAAACTTGGGTCTATAGCAATTGAATGTAAGTTTTTTTATTTTGTTTTTTTGCTTTGTTGCCAGTGGTTCATATTTGACTGTTTTGATTAACATTAAAAAAATCTTCTCCGATTCTTGTATATAACTCTAGGTGCTCTAAAAAGGGCGAATGTTGATCCATCACTTGTAGAAGAGGTCTATTTTGGAAATGTTCTTGGTGCCAATTTGGGGCAGGGTCCTGCCAGACAAGCGGCGTTAGGTGCAGGAATTCCGAATACAGTTGTCTCTACATCTGTTAACAAAGTTTGTGCATCAGGGATGAAAGGTATGTCTATTAGCGTTACGGTGTCTCTCCTGCTAATAGTTTAGTTTTAGTACATACTTTACTATTACTATTGGGGGTAATAAGACAAATACCATAGGTAATAAGAAAAATACCTTGACGTAATATATTAAATGTAATAGGTACTCGAGGCCTAGTCATCGGTGCCTGACCCTGAGATGTGAATCATCCAAGGGTGTCATTCATTTTTGAAATTCACACTTGTCTTTTCTTAAGATTAAAGTGTGTGTGACGTGATTTTTTTGATATTGCAGCAACCATGTTGGCAGCACAGAGTATCCAGTTGGGTCAAAATGATATAGCTGTGGCTGGTGGAATGGAAAGCATGTCTAATGTCCCCAAATACATTGCAGAATCAAGGTTAATATCTTTTGGTCTTCTGTTTAGACGCCATGTGATTAAGTAATAATGCGTGTTGTGATCTCTGATAGGTTAAAAGGTTTGCTTATTTTCTAAGATATCTTTGTTGAAGGAAATATTAACATTGAAACATGTATTAGGATATGCTTTTTGTGGACATTTGGTGGTCCTTGCACTACTAGAAAGATTTAATTTCTATTAAATGGCGTCAGTTTACAGATATTTGAACTTTGAAGTAGGATAAGATTTGTTATTATCTTGCTAGTTTGTGAAGCTATCATACTGCTTCTGTTGCAACTTTACGAGTTGTTAGATGTCCATGTCATGTTGTTCAATCAGCGGGGTTCAAGTTTATGAGTTTACCTTTATTAATGTTAATGCCAAAACTTTTTCGCTGCAGCATCCAGTCACAACTGCAGATCTAGACAATGTAACTTTCCAGTTAGATTCAGAACATAAAATATCTTTCATGATTGCTGGTTTTTTTAAGTACATCTTGCTTAATCGTGCATTGTCCTTCAGAAGTTACTATAGATGCTATACATTTCGTTAATGAAACAACAACGTTATCCATACAACTAGTTGATACATCTCTTGAGTACTTATAGAACCTCCTGAAACTGTTTATAAATGCAGAAAGGGATCTAAGTTTGGACATGATAGTCTTGTTGATGGAATCCTGAAAGATGGGCTGTGGGATGTTTTCAATGATTTTAAGATGGGAAACTGTGCTGAAATATGTGCAGATACACATGAAATTACAAGAGAACAACAGGTACATAAGATACAGTATCCTTATTCTTCCATTTACACTGTAACTTATTTTGTTGTATCTCATGAAACCATAGTAAAAGGACCTGTTAATTTCACTAATTACTGTTCGCTGTCTCTGTATGATTCATGCAGGATGACTATGCCATTCAAAGCTTTGAGCGTGCTATTGCTGCCAGAGATAGTGGTGCTTTTGCATGGGAAATTGCCCCTGTAAGATTACTTGTTTTGTTAAGTTTATTAGACTCTTTCAGCCAACACCATAATTGATTGTATTCTAAAAGTTTACAGGTTGAAGTTCCTGGACCAAGAGGAAGACCATCGACTATTGTTGACAAAGATGATGACTTAGCAAAGGTGACATGTTATACACATATCGGTGCCACATACGCTTAATTATACATCTCATCTTCCTTTGGTTTGTTGGTTGCCTTGAAATCTTATGTCTTTTAACTATTATAACTTTTCCAGTTTGATGCGGCAAAGTTAAGAAAGCTGCGCCCGGCTTTCAAGGAGAACGGTGGCAGTGTTACTGCTGGCAATTCATCTGGTATAAAGTAAGCAAAATTCTTTTGATATTTTATCAATTTTGGTTTCTGTGTTTATCAAAGTGGAGTTAAAAATCATTTGATTGATTTTTTTTACAGTGATGGTGCTGCTGCACTAGTGTTGGTTAGTGGAGAGAAGGCGCTTCAGCTCGGGTTGCATGTGATAGCAAAGGTTTCCGGATACGCTGATGCTGAACAGGTGATTAAATGAAATATGTAAGAATGAAATAAAGTGCAAAATCAATGTGTTTATGACTTACGGTTGAGATTGACATATGTTGCAGGCGCCCGAGTTATTTACAACTACCCCAGCTCTTGCCATTCCCAAGGCTATTTCACGAGCTGGATTAGACGCTTCTGAAATAGATTTCTATGAAATCAATGAAGCATTTGCTGTTGTTGCTCTTGCAAACCAGAAACTGCTTGGTTTGGATTCTGTGAGTTTTTTAATTGCAGAAAGTTATGGTACCGTTTGTATGTCTTCTTTATCCATCTCAATCTGTTACCAATGATATTTTGTGTCTACTTTCTAGGCGAAACTTAATGTACATGGTGGTGGTGTCTCATTGGGGCATCCTCTGGGTTGCAGTGGTGCCCGTATCTTGGTCACTCTTTTGGGGGTACGCTTTTATGTATATTAATATTTGTTATTTTGGTATTCATTTAACCTATTTCTGTCTTTTCATGTTAACCATGGAGAGAACACATCAATTTGTGCTCGTGATTAGCAATTTTCAATTGCGGGGTATAATGAAAGTGTGATGTTGTAGGTTTTGAAGCAGAAAGGTGGCAAATACGGCGCAGCAGGGGTGTGCAATGGAGGAGGTGGTGCATCAGCGTTTGTGGTTGAGCTACTTTAGGCTTTTTACCGGAGTCTCAGAAATGTTATAACAGGCCTATTTTGTTTTTGTATTTTCTTTGTTCTGATTATTCCAATTAATAAACTATATAAAGTGTATGTAGTATTTAGTTTGTTAGTATATTACTTTAGTCACTCTATGTGCTTGTAATTCACAACTAAAACCATTTGATTATTTTGTTTTGCAAATTGCATTATACATTGATAATTATTCTCAAAGTTGGCAGCTTGAAATTAGGTGGCCTGTTATGTAATCCATAAAAGCCAGCTTATATTAAACAATCCTCAACACTTCATCTACGATTTGTTTGGTTGCCTTCCAGTCTTTTTAAGTCTCACATTTCATTCCAATGCAATGTGAAACCTATTTCTGGAAGGCAAATACACACACACCACACAATTACTCAGCACATTTGTCTGAACAAATGAAAGAATCCACGACTTAGTTTATGACACGTTAAACCTTAAATTATGTTGAAACAATTGACTAAATCTAATCGAATGAACAGCTTTGCCTGTTTATATATAAAAGGAAAAAAATGGTCTTTTGTGTCGGGTTATAAAAATGTTATAAATTAATTAGATAGATGGCATTGTTAGGCTAGAACAACTTGCAACTAGTGTTTGGTGTGCTTATGAGATTTTACTAGTCAGCAAATGTATATATGTGTAGCAACTAGCAAGTTGGTACTTAAATCTTATCTGTCAAGTGTTATACATATATTAAAATAGAAATTGTTAGTTGAACTCTTGCTTATGCCAGAAGATAAAATAACTAAAATGAAATGATGATTAAGTTAATTGTTTTTTTTGTGATATTATATAATTTGTGAAGTAAGAATCCATCTGTTTAAGTCACTAAAAGTGTATTTTACTTGATTATATATTAGAAACACAAAAACGTTTATATCTCGCATGTTGTCAAACTTCTAAATGACTGAAAGTTTCAAACTTATAATTTTCTTCCATGAAATAACAAAGGGATATATATACATCTAACATTATATGCAATATTTACATATTGTTTAGTATTTTTAATTCCAAAGGGGATGGATAAAAATTATAGAATTTATGTAAATATTTGGATGAAAAACTTTAATGAGTATATTTATCAAAAGCTTTGATAAATATTCGCCTATTCTATATTTCTACCCTTTGCTCAAATGTTTGCCCATTTTATTTTACTTTTTCCTAAAAAAAAATTGGATATTATTTTCTTATTTCCTTCTAGAGTTCAAACCATCTTTTAACCTTTCATTTCCTTTACTTATATTTTTTCCTTTGTCACATCAACTTTACTTATTTTTCACCTTTTCATTTTCTCATTTTCTCATTACTTATCATTTTGACTCCACCTTTTCTTTTAACGATAAATTTAGGCTCAATGACATGTTTCTTCATGTACCCAACTTCAATCCCAAAGGAAACTCATTATGAAAAAACCTATGTTCACTTTCCATTTTATCCACCTATCTCACCGAACTTTACAAGTCATTACATATGCACATATTGATAAGTACATTTATTTTTGAACTTAAATGTTAACTATAATAGTGATCAATTTATAAAAAAATTTAGTTTTCTATAACATATATACATATTTTTAATAATAAAATAAAAAACAACTATAAAGCATGTATTGTTGCAGCCTCTATTATAGTATTGTTCATTCAAAAAAATGCTTGGCACATTGGGCAGAAAAAAAGAAAATAAAGAGAAAAGAAAAAGGAAAAAGCCACCTGTGAAATGGCATGGGCTGGTAGGTGGTCCAGCTGTACATCTCCCTTCCCCAAATCTTTCTTTGTTTTTCTTTTGTTTGGTGTAAATAGGTTTTGCATACTATATTATCATTTCATTTCATCATCTGGGAAGTTTTAAAAGCAGACCCCCCACCCCTCAAACTCACTTCATACAAATTAGAGAGTAACACCAAACTTACAAATTTCCATCTCATATCTTAATAACAACCTGCTAAATTTATTTATGGCGGTACGTCTTTCCACACCTTTATTTTCTTTCTTTCTTTCTATATTTATCATTTTGCCTTCCATTTCTTCATTTTTCTACTTTTAAGCCAATGTGTATGTAGATGGCCCTAAAATCTATCTATTTTTTTTTGTTATATAGGGAAAAGACACATACACATACCAATTTAAATTTAGCTTTTAAAGACACTTGATATCAAAAAACTTAGCTAAGTTACTTGTGGTGATAATATTAATATTTGGGAATTAATAAACATAGTCCTTCGGGATATAGATTATGTTTAATTTGCTAGCTATATAACTACATCCTATATATGCATAATTGTCGCCTTATCAGTGTACTGATTTACGCATGTCTAAACAAATTAACTATAGTCTGAAGGTTGTGTTTAGAGTAAATTACATTTTTCGTCCCTAAACTTGGCTCGTTTTGCACTTTTCGT
>JANDBE010000028.1:28324355-28338312 GCA_024320915.1 Erigeron philadelphicus
AACCGGTCAAAGTTTGACCCCAAACCGGTTTCAAACCGGGTCGGGTTGGGTCAAACCCGGTTTTGGTTCCGTTGACCAAAAAAACGGTTCAGGTTTGGTTTCGGGTCGGGTTGGGTAGAACCCGGTTTTTGTTCACCTCTAATTACTGGTGGGCAACCAAATACCCCATTGAAAGTATTAGAAAAGCCACCATTCTTAATATTCATATTTTATTAACTACAAGTATAATATATAACACAAATTAAATCATCCGCACCATGTTTGAGTTTATGTTACAATGTAATAGTAGTAGACTACTAGTAGTTGTATGATAGATTTTGGTTATACCTATCTATTAATAGTATCCGACTTATCATAAAATGACAAATTGTTAAGAGACCCACACATTTTGGTTGTGTATATCAGTTTGAACCAAATTATGAGAGGTTATTACAATATTCCCAATAGATTTAATAGGAATGGAGTATAATAAAAATTAAAAAGGGTAAATAAATTGACTGTTACGAGAAAGGAGCCGGGGATGGCAACAAGCTATACATAATGCAAGTATAGAGAGGTAATCAACAAAAGTTATGGTAAAAAGACTCATGAGTATATACTCTCACATTTAATATTAGGTGCAGGTTATATCTAAACGTTTTAACATTTCCCCCCATTTTTACTAAAGAGGTACAAAACCAGGATCTGTTTAATACTAATGGGAAGTAAAATAAAAATAGACGGTATTTCATAACCAAAAGTAGTTTACAGCATTGTATAGCTTCTGAAAATGACAGATTGCTCTTCATTATCTGCCATTGTCATAGAGCAAAAAACACATTAACAATTGCAATTGATACAACTTCAGAACCTCATTCTTTAAACTGCCATTCTGCGCGACAATAAGGACAGTGAGCTTGGGGGGTCTGCGAATTCACCCATTTGAGAATGCAGTGAAGATGGAAAGCATGGTTACAAGCACCCCATACTGCATAAATGATCATATCATATTACTTTCCATTTAAAGCTAGCCAATCGACAGCACAGGTAAACCAATATTATGAAGATTCAAACACATAAAAACATGTGACATGTCAAAATTAAATTTTGATATAGTGACAGCTTAAATTAAATTCATATGGATCATACAGGTGGTACCGGGGCTAGGTTCCCCCATTACCCTGTTTTTTCAGCTTATATTAAATTTAAAATTTTGCAATAATATGTATTGGGGTTGACCTGGTCTTAAAAAATGACATGTTTTGAGTGTTGAACCATTACCCAACCTGCCTGCCCCACCCAACATCCCACCTCTGCTTCTCAGTAAGTTTCTCAAGAAAGAGCACCAATTGTCCAGTGACAATGGTGTTTGGTTGACGATTTTTTCCTTGAAACCCACATCTATGATTGTAACATGTACTGGTATAAGTATAACAAAAGTAGCACGAGCCGTGATCCAAATTTAGAAGGAAAAAACATTAGAAGCCCCCTTAAGAACATAATGAACAACGAGAACATCATTCCTTTTTTCTTTTTGATTGAAAAAAACTCGCTCAGAAAATGACAAACACCTGTCTCTGGAGAGTTAATGTACCATGGGCCAAAGGCCCTTGGTAGTAACAACCTGCTTCTCTCCATTACACTATTACAAAATTCGTTCACGTATAAAATATTTCATATTTATTCTTGCTTCTAATCCGCTATATGAAAATGTAACAATTAGTACCAATATTAAATGTCACCCATATTCTCCTGATAGAACCCACACCAGTCAGTTTTATTATGAAAGAATTTAAGTTTCAAAATGTACTTCAAATGCTTCGTTTAAATGTACAAAAATATAGAAGCAACACCTGGAGCATACTAAGCATGATGGTAAAATTACTAAGCGTTAATTCCTTCTTTTCTCTTCCTTCAAAAACCAAGATTAAGAGATAGATATTTAGGACCTAGAGGTGGCAACATTCACAAGACGGGCAGATTTGGTGATGCATCAAAACAGGTCCGCTTATAATGGACAACTTTTTGGTTCAAGCCTGATAGAGTTGGCACGAAATACCTTTTCTAAAAACATCTAATTGTTCGATAAGAACCTGGTGGCATTTATTATAACAAAACTAATATTATTTCATGATAAATCAGCATTCCTACTCAGGTGAACAGTGAACTTTCAAAGGCTTCATCCCAATTGACTTGTTTCCAAAACCAATTTTCTAATTTATCTGTTTGAGATACAACTTAACGTGAATCAACCCATTCATAGTTAAAATTGCTGAATTTCCTACCTCTAGTAGAACCTCGATGAACAACTTACTCGTGTAGTAAAAGATGTTCTGTTTTTCTATACTAATCTTAAAGAGCATAACAGGTCACATAACTTATCTATTGAAATTTAGGAAGAAAAAAAGTTACAAATTAAAAGAGCAAGGCATATCATCATAATCAAGATATCACAAAAAGTGGAACAAAACTACTACTTATAGGACAATGCAGCAACAAACACGAAATTTTTGTTGCGAATATAATGTGAAAACTAAAGATCTATTGACAAAGTACAAGAGAGACTTACTCAGGGGGCAATCATCACCAGGGAGTTTACAGTCAGGACAACAACCATCAAAAGCCATCCTACATATCCCACATGCATCATCGTGAGCATCCCATGTCCATGAAGCTACAGCATGCCATCTATACATCAAATATAACAATTTCAATTCCTACCATAAACAGAATGTTTTTCTTTCACAATTAAAAGGAATGAGGGAAAACATACTCTATTTATAGGTCCACCAGAATTTCAGCGATCATTGGTTAAGAAAAAACATGATGAAAAAATGATTTCAGAAGCATCTAATTAAGTATCAAACCGACAAACAATGGCAAAACAGGCAGCTATATATGTACAAATGAAAATTTATATATAGTGAAAAAGAGTATTTCAGATGCCAAAAGCTGTTTCTTTTTCTTTTCATCTTTTCAAACCAATGGCTAAAAATGACAAAGTACCATGTTGACATAAGAAAATTAACAATACTGGAATGTAAAAGTAACTCGGTAAGGATACGCAAAAGCTTAACCTTCATGTCTCCTCAACTGCAAAAGAGTATGCATTTGTTACATCAGCATGCTAATAAAGAGAATCAAAATGTTCATCTATCACTGTTTTTGTCAGAACCCTGAAAGCTAACTGATGATGAAGTATTTTACTCATTAAATATTATTTGATGCAAGTATTAGCATCTTTTATGCAGGTCATGTTTGGGAATTAACCCGATTACCGGAGATCTTTATGGAATCCGGTAGCAGTCTCTCTACCCTCGAGTAAAGGTATAACTGTCTACATCCCAAATCCCCTAAACCTCGCCACTGGCGGAATTGGGTATCGTTGATACTGATGTGGCGGGTGCGAACTAACTAGATAAGTTACCAATATAATGACCTTCGACACAATAGGCAGTAAGAGACGGAACGGACTAATAATGCTTCATGCCCAAAAATATATAACAACTTTACACAATCTAAGCCAATTAATACCAAAAATTACTGATTATAACCAAAATTATGAAATGAATTCAAGGCAATTAAGAATCAATACATAAGTAAGCGAAATGATATAACATAACAATAAAAAGAATAAAAATAGAAACTTACGGCTGTTTTAGGGTTTGAAAACGCGCGTATGTGTGTGGAGGGGGTGAGGGATAACGAGAATGGTTTTGAAAGATTAGAAAAAAAATGAATCTCGGGAATTCTTAATCCATTTAAGCGCCAATGAATCAAAAGAATTTTAAAATTGATTGGAGGACTTATTTTGGTCTTGAAATTATAATTTATTTATTTTCTTCTTTTTCTAACATTATATTCAAACTCCAAACTATGCTACCTTTTTTTTTTTCTTAATATGAGCTTATCTTAAAACTATGCTACCCGACCTCTAAGACTATCCAGATTAGTGAACACATCCAATCTAATCTTGGATTAAAAATTATTTTTTCTCATTTCCATCTATACAACCCAATCTAATTCAAAATTTTATTCCTATTTACGACTCACCCTAAACTAATTTTATATTATTATTATTTTATAATAAAACTATCAACAAATTGTCATTCAATTGAATGATCACATGTAACATGTAAAATGAATTATTAAAAGGGGATCTACCGAAATAGAAACATGTGTCCATGAACTCTTATGCCAATTTAGTCTTTAATTTGATCAGATTGAGGAAAGCGAGGAACCACTTGCTTCTTTCTTTAATTTTGTCTGATATAATATTGGGTGAAGCAAACTTTAGTTCACCGACAAAGATAGTCTAAGTCTCGTGTCAAATATATCTTGATATTTGTTGAACGATAACGATCATAGTGTTTTTATAATTATTAAGGAATAATAAACTACGAGTGTTAACATTTTCGCGGCATTATATATATCGCTCGATGATGGCCTATAGTTTGGATCCGAGATCTCTTCTGAGAGCATCGGAATATATCACTGGACTCTTGAGTGTATGATAAGTGACATCTTTACTTTTCATTCTAATCATGAAATTCTTTCATTTTATGCATTTCTAGAATGTAGTCATTTATGTTTGCAAGATGTAAGAGAATCAACTTCATTCGTATCTTCACATGATCATCTTAAATTGTTATGCACTTATTTGTATCCTTGTATGTGGACATCTTTATATTAATGTAAATTTTAAAGATCAGAATCTAGATGATAATTTCTTGATGCATTAAAATTGGTATATATAATTTCTAATCAATATGTGGTAATCCGTAACCATAAAACAGCTTGTTCAAGAGAATAAATTGGTACTACAATGTTAAACTTATGCATTAATGTGTATATAATTCTTAAAATACGTTTTTATAGCTTGTTCAAGATCAAGCAACCCTGTACAGCAGCCACCGTAGCTAACTCAACAATGCCATCAACCATGGTCCAAAATATTATATTCTGCCCACTCCCATTGTTCAAACTTCTTAGCAGAGGAAGCTACATAACAAATTTAATCATTATTTTTTCATGTTTGCCTACGTTATATCAAGACCGAACAAGACAGTGAAGCTTTCCAACCAAGACAATTAAAAGATGCAAATAAACTATATATAATTCCAATCAAACCTGTTATTTGGTAACCATTAAACAGCTTCGTAGACATAGCTCTGTTAAAACACCAAAATCTAGAGCCATAGTACACGACATTGTGAAAGTCGATAATTAAGTAGACATTCTAACAAAAATGGATTTGATAACTTGCACTGCACCCCCTTCATAAAAATCTTTGCTTGTTCCATTAAACTGCTATGTCAGTGTTAACTACACAAAACTACAACGCATTTCTTGCACCTTTACAACACACACCTGCAGCAGATATGGTCTTCATTAAATGTTAATTTTTTTTGTATACAAGGAACAAGTAACAAGGTGCATGAATACTTGAATTTATTATTGTTTACCTGCATAATTATTTAACTGCGTATTTACTAGTTACTGCAACTAATTTGTGATGGAGAGTTGCCGCTTCTTCTCCTCCTCCATGTTTAACCTCTGAGCAAGTCCATTTAGATGATTGCGAAATTCCACAAATAGATCTTTTAGTGCTTTAGCTCTCATATATTCTTCTGTCCCTAATCGAACAACCTTTAACTCGCTCCCTGTATATATGTTCTGCGATTGGGAGTAAAAGAGGGTCAATGGATAATGATCAATAAAGTATGATCAGAAAAGAGAACATAATATTTTGTAATAGGCATATATCTTTATGATAGAGGCCAAATATTTATAGGGTTTTAATAACAACAGAGCAGCAAGGGCTTTATTAAGAGCCAAGGACATGCATAACATGGTGCTTCAAACATATCAATCTCAAGGTAGCTAATGGTAAGTGCATAAAGTACAATAATTTATGCATGTCCTTAGCTCTAATCGACAGCCCCTATAGCTATAGCGTCCTTATGAAAATAATAGGTGATCGAATTGTCAGATATAGATGTTAATGACATACTGTTACCACATACATTCTCATCCAAAAAACAAGCAGATGCAGAACGAACCTTGACCAGACCTAACCTTAACCTTCCATACTGGTCAAATTATAACATAGCTCTAACAGGTTCTTCAATACTAAGAATGGCCAAGGATCACCAGGCTGAACCTATAACCATAACCGGGACTTCCAAAATGGAAACTTTGGGACTGGATATGTAAAGTCTCCATTGATGAAAAGGCAGAAATTTTTTTCAAAAAAACTAGACAGATCCATCACGAAAGTACAACCTCTCTTTATATCTCTCTCTGGTAGGTAATGAAAATGTAAGGATGTTAACTTTCGAGAAAATGTATACTTGTGATTATGTAACAGACATGTAAACTTTACCTCAAACCTTGGCTGCAAGCTCCAGGAGTTTAAGTTGAAACTTCTTGTCCTGGGCATGTCTTCAGCTATCACCCATGGCCTGCAGGAAGAGTATGAATGACTGCCATCAACTGCTAATAGATAAACCTAAAGAACCATAATATTTCTCTGTTTAAAGTAAATACCGAAAAAATAAATGTTAAAATTCCTACCAAAGGTTGTCGGTCAAGTCCCTTAGGTTATGAGGGACAAATGTGGATATATAGGTATGTGTAAGTTAGTCGTTGCCTTTTAAAAAACTAAAACTCCCAAGTCTAATGAAAACAAATATGCCCATTGGGAAGATAACAATTTCAAGTTACAGAGATTAACTCATAAGTTATCTATAGTAAAAAAAAATTTTTGCAAAGCCATATTAGCAATACTTTTAACGCTTACCTTCCAGATAAAGATACGATAAGATGATTTGGGTTGCTTATGAAATCACAAATCCTTTTAAGGTTAGATATGTTATCCGCTACTATTGCTCCTCTTGCATACGTTTCCATTGTCAAGCTTGGGAAAATGTATGCCTGTCCTGTTAATGAAGTCTGCTCACGTATGAAATGCACCATTAAGGTGGGGCATAGATCTTTTTCCAAATTTTCTAATATTATGTAATTATGAAAGCTAGTTCCTTTGACACCTCCCAGATCGCTGTCATGATCACTAAGCTCGGCGCAGAACCTTTTCCTCCCTATCGGTTAGAAACAACTCGAAATAAGTGATGGCATCATTGTCATTAGTTTAATAAACAAAACAAAGCCTACAAAACGTCATTTTAACCTTCACAAAATCCAGCATGAGAACTGTCCCCTGCATTGGTGAACTCCTACAAATCAAAGAAACCAACAATACATAAATAACAAGAACAACAAACTAAGGAAACACAGGACAAAATCTTGCTTCTGAAAAACTTGCCTGTGACATATTAAAAGTTCCACTTGAACTTGATTTTTTGGAAAACGATGAACTCTTGGGGATCAAACTAAACTGAGAATTGGCGCCTCTTAGTTTCTCCTTCACAAGTTCTATAAATTCGCCCACTGTTGGATCAACAGCATCGGTCATAAATATGTAAATATCTTCAAGTTTTGTTGCGGATATATTGTTCTCTCCCGGACCATGCTGCCAGACCAGCAAATAATTGCATACACATTTCTCATGTGTATGCTCTTTGTAATATACCTATCCAGTATAGAACAGAAAATTATGTAGAAGAGTGGAAATATGATCCCATTCATAATCTGCCACACTACACTCTAAGATGAACTTACCATCATTAATTAGAAATATGATCCCAATCCAAGCCATAAAGAGTCATATAATCATCCCATTAAATGGGAAAAGAATAAAAGGGAGTGAGGCTAGTGTTGTCATTGGCTTGGTACAACACATGAAAATGAATTGTTTTATCTCTAACGAGCTGACTGGTATTAGACCTATGCTCATCTGAAAGCATTTCCTAAAAGTGTAGATTGGCAGCGACACCCTTGAACCCGGGTGCCTTTTTGACACAAACCATTGTCCACCCCATAAAAAATAGCTTCACAACTCCCCTAGTACAGCAGGTCACGCCAGAGACAGGGCTTGACACCCAAGACCTCCTTATTCAATGAAGTCCCACCAGTGGACCCATGTATTTAGTGGGTGCACGTGGGTACCACATGAGCTAACTCAATTGGTCATCCTAAAGTATTAAGAATCAATTTAATGTTATAAATTACTCCGTATTTTGCATTTAGATATGCCCAAATTTTCATTAAACACAGATCGTCAAAATTAAATACGGATCAATAAAACTCTTTAGTTTTGATGAAGTCTTTAGAGTATTCATTTCAAAGTTTCTAACTAATCCAAGTAAACTAAGCAATGAAAGGTTAGTGCTAACATATCCCGCCACCTAATTTAGTTTTGATGTGCACAAAGACTAAGTAAATACACGCTTCTAGTTATGTCATATATACATATATATATATATATATAAGGATTATTACCTATAGATGTAACTGACTATAAACAAATGTCTATGTTATGTAAAGATCTTATAAAATGTCTATGTCATGTAAAGAACTTTCAAATCCTGATTATTGGATGTACCTGACCAATGAAAAACTTACACGTGGCAGATTATATAGTTGTCACATATATCGGAGTACATCCAATGACCAAGAATTGAAAGTTCATTACATTACATTAATAATTTACGAGATCTTTACATAACATAGACATTTGGTCATATGTAGTTACATTCATAGTTAATAATCCGGTAATCCCTATATATATATATACATCATAAAAAACAATATATTAGTTTGTGCACACAGGAGTACAAGACAATCAGCTTTATAAATTCTTAAATTAAATTTAATATACATTTTTTGAAAAACCTTACAAATCAATATACAAATAAACACTATTGCTATCATTATTATCATTATATATAATGTGTGTATATGCATACGTACAGCGTCAACAATGGCGTCAAAGTAGCGACAAGTTCCATCCTCTGTATATGCAGCAGAAACCGTCATGCCTTGGATCACTTTCGTACACTCATTATCCTCCACCGGCACCGTCTCCGGACGGAATCTCCGGCCAAACTCGTCTACATCATCGGAACTAGTAAAATCGGAGACCGAAAAAACCTCGTCGTATTGGGTTTCCGGGAATTCTTTGAACTTTACACGAAGCAGCTGGTTTTGGTGTTCGAAAATGACGCCGGAAGTGTACCAGGCGTCATCTTGAGTTGATCGGTATTCTAGATTGAACGATATTTTGGGTATATCCGACATTAATTAATTAACTACTCGTAATAATTATGGATTTGTGTTTTGAGATGGTTTGTTTGTCACTGTTTGAGTGTTTGTTTTTGAGTGTGTTGTAGGAGTATATTTTTAGGGAATCTATATTTCTACAACAAATTTTAACAATTGTACTTTGTACACTGCATAATATAATCTATATTTTTATCATAGATGGCTACTTTTTGTTATATAAATATCGCTCTCTATATTTTTAAGGGGTGAATTGGACAATGTACTATAATATTAGTACAATGTGGCAGATTAATATCATTAAATTGTTCCGTATTTATATCATTTCTCATATTTTTGTAGCATTGGAGACCTATGGCTTCCTTTTAGTATGTCTAGTCAACCATTCAAATACGTCCGGGTTTCTTTTTTTTTCCCCTTAAAATGAATATATATGTCTAAAATTGTTTTTCTTTTTCTTTAATGTTCGTGTTACGAGATGATTAGCTGTTACATCCATACGAACAGACAGTCACTAGCGACTAATCCATGAAATTAGAAACCACAAGGGATATAAAATTTACTAATTTAACTGCTACAGAAGACACGACGTTAAATTGAAGGTCTCGTTAGGTTGTAACACTATATAAAGTTATTTTACCTTTGATATTATTTTAATTTAAAAATTGAGATTCTTTTAATTTTATCTATCAAGTGGCAAGTTGTTTCAACTTGAAATGATTTTAATCTTTTAGATTCTTAACTACTACTGATATCTTATATCTTAATTTAAAAATATTTTTAAGAATGTTTGTTTTAATTTTACTTGTGAATGATTATAATTTGACATAACTAAAATGGTTTGATAAATAGTAATATTGGACGGAAAGAGTAATTAAGAAGCAATGATAAATTCTTTTACCACTATTTTGAATTCTTTTAAAAGGAAAATCATCATCTATATCTATAACGTGTATATTGTGTATATATTTTGATATCTTAAAACATATAGATTTGAAATCACTGCTATACGTTTTTCTACATATAATTGTTTATCATAAAAAATTGAATAGTAAAATCTATGAGTTCAGGACTTCAGGTCTAAAAACAGAAACAAAGTATTGTGAAGTGCTGCTTTATATCACTTGAAATAGCACTAAACTACATGGTTCTTTTATGACCCGATAAGCCCAGGTAACAAGATAGTTGTCGGTCGAACATCCAAAAGAAGTTTACATCAAAAACACATAAGAAACACCCATTTCCACGGATTGAACGTCTTACAACACTAAGGCAACAACATGCCAATAACTGCAAAAGCCGAAGTTGGCCATATGAAAAGCAAGCATAATTCCCAGGTCAAGTTACCCCATGGACAACAGCATCACTGATTATGACCACTGACCCATAACTAGCTGTGACATCTTGGGATGAGGCGGATTCGTGATCAAAATAATGAGCAACCTGCAGCGGTTACTCCAGTCAGCCTTGGTGGCTGTCAAATCCAGGCTAAAACTGGAGCTGGTTTAGTTCGGTCCCCTTAGTTCCCTAGTGTTGCAAGCAGTTTAAGTTTCGTTGTTTTAGAACCAAAACTAACCAACACTCGCACTATAATGAGTTTGAGCAGCAGTACAAATAAAATTTGAGTCTTGTTTTGTATAACATTTGTTGATCTAAAGCTGTTGATATCTAATTTCAACAAAGTACCTAAGCTGATATATCTTTTCCAAAAAGTTCACTAATTCCTTTTCTTGGATCTTTCTGCTTCACAATCGACTCGCCAACCAAAATCTGTGTAGTAAAAGCAACACGGGATGTTTGATGAGAAAAAAACAATACAGATCTATTATTAACTCAGATTCCCGTTCAACATGAACATAATCTTTCCTACTCATAAAGATAGATCGCAATAAAAAAAAATGTCAAGAGCCATTTACCGCTTTCACACCAGCTTCCTGTACATATGTAATGTCAGCAGGTGTAAACAGCCCGGACTCCCCGACCACCTGACAAAAGAAAACATGAAACAAAAAATCAAAAACCATTCAAGCAGAAAACGATCCATATTCTCAAAGTGATTTTTGTATTGCACTTACTATTATGTCTTTCTGCTGGATCTTCTCTCCACGCTCACCTTCAAGCAACTTCTTTGTGTTACTAATGTCGACTTCAAATGTTGCTGCATGTGTGATAAGAAATTGTTCAAATATAATGGTATGATGCGATCAAAAATTACTGTAGCAAATGCTAATATAAAACCAGTAAGAGATGATGAAAAATATACCAAGGTTACGATTGTTGATGCCAATAAGTTCAATTCCATCAATTCCTAGCATGCGATCCATTTCAATCTCATCATGGACCTACAACAAAAACAGAGATCCCCAAAAATAAAGGTAATGGCCAAAAAGTTTACTTTACATAGATAATGACATAAATAGTTATCTAAATCGTCAGCCTTTGAAAAACTTAAACTTTTCTACTAAATAAAATGCAAAAATTCAAATTAAAAATTTAAAATGTACTTGGATGTCATCATTAATACGAGCATATGATAACAGAAAGAGGCAACCACAAACAATTGATAAACAAAAGTCAAGTCTTCAATAAATAAAAAGACAAGGAAACATGAAATGAAAATCTATCAAAGAGGTAGAAGAGCACTATGAACATTCATTCAACTTTATGGGTCAAAGACTAAAGGCTTAGAGAGGGTTGAACAGTTAAATAGTTGTGTCATTGTTTTTTAACAGGAGTTTTAAATTTCTGTTCTTGGAGTCAGCCCAAATCAATTTTCTAACTAAGCTAAAAATGTCGATTGCTCCATTATTATTATTATTATTGAAAAAAGAAACTTGAAACACAGTATAAGCAAACACCACAAAGATTTGACATCGGAATCTCTTATAGTCTTACTCAGATCCAACGTTCTAAAATGTTCGTATACCCGGAGGGTTGATGGCTTGACAAGTCAGGATAAACAATTGATTCATGACCTCAAAAAAGAATGCTAGATATTTTACAATAATAAAGAGAAAATAAAATAAGTATATAATCCCTAAGGTGCAAAGGTTGGAGGTCAAGAAGGGTTGGGCAATAAATTAAACAGGTTTTTCTTGAAACAAGCTATTTATTCGTACAGGTAGAATGGGCTAGGCTAAATTAAACTGATCCAAAAGAACTTCGGTGCCAATTCTTTTATGATACTTAATGTGCTAAATTGCTAATTGCAATTACAAAAAGAAAATATTAGACGAGAATCTAAATCCATAGAACAAAGCAATATACAAGGTTGTATGCATTAAAAATAGACTTTGGGTGATTTTCAACCCCTTTCCTTAGCTAAAATTTTTTATTTGACCCATCAGCAATCAAACACAACCCAAATGCACCCATTGATAAGTATTAAGTGTTAAAAGTTGCCATCTATGGGATCACTTATACACTTGACGAGAATATACAGATTGGGAAGTTTACACAATTAACCAAGATATTTCAAATTAAACATGAGCATACAAATAATAGTGTAACATATGAAACACACAAAGTCATAATTATTTTTTCACAAAAGTTGAATATGTTCAAATAAACACCAACAAAATAACACCAACAAAATAAGTTTTCTTTTAATGATTATTTCTTTAAGTCAAGGAGATTCACACAGACTGACTGTATTCAGTTGAATCCTCAAATATTGTTTTAAATGGGTAATACATTTTGGGTCCTTAGAATGACCCAAGCCAGTTCTTTTACAGGGCAGAGGGTCAGGTAAAATGATTCAACCAGCCAAAGTCAGGTATAAACATTGCACAGATTCTCAAAGCCATAAACACTCAAAACATATACTATAATTATTTAAAATAGTCAACTAAGCTTCAACAGTTCAACCTACCTCAACGAGGGCTGTCAGTCCAATCAATTTGCATATCTTAAGCATATATCTGATGTCGAGATCTGGTAAAACAGCTGCAATTAACAGAACAGCATCAGCACCCTTTGTTCGCGCATAATACAACTGCCATGCATCCACAATGAACTCTTTGCACAAAAGAGGGCACTGCATTTAAAACTAACAGTCAAAACTCAAAACCTGCAAAATTTCAAAATTTGCATGAAAAGGGCAACAATAACTATACCTTGACTCCTGCACTCCGTATAGCCTCTAGATTCTCAAAGCTTCCCTTTAGTGATAAACAAAGAACATATCATAAGCATCAAAAAATAGTGATCAAATCAAGCACAATATGATAAACAAAGAACATATCATAAGCATCAAAAAATAGTGATCAAATCAAGCACAATATGATCAATATCTACCTGAAAATATTTTGAATCGGTCAAAACACTTAGGCATGCTGCTCCACCTTTCTCATAAGCTTTTGCTATCTCAACCTGTCGTTAGAACAATCTTAAATAATTAACTGATGAAAATAGCGTAAAGGAAACTGTCAACAGGCCAGAGCTTAACAACCATGGGTTCATTAAAGACAGGATAAAAATCTTCCCACAAAACTTACAGGATGAAAATCTTCCCTTAGCACACCTCTACTTGGTGAAGCCTTTTTCACTTCAGCAATTAAACCAGGCAATCCTGTTCGTAAATACGACCCCTTAAGAGCTCCTACAAAGTCTTTGGAAGGAGGTGCATTGTCGAGAGCCTTCTTTAACAAACATAGTGGATATTTCTCTTTCATCTACAAAGAACAGTCATTATTATCAAAACACATTTCAAAACTTCATTCATAATTACATTCCCTACAAATCATAACAATGAAAGACAGACCTGCGTAACCTCTACATCCTTGTTCCACACAATTTC
>JANDBE010000028.1:28402364-28419691 GCA_024320915.1 Erigeron philadelphicus
GTTGGGCCTACCACAGTTAGCTGGGCTTAAAGCCTTAATTGTGTAGCTTATCGATTTATACGCAAGCTTCATTTAGATATATATCAATTGTTGCTCGACTGTACCATATGCATGAAATGTTGTACTTGTACCATATGCATGAAGACTTGTAAAAAACATATAACTTTTTAGTATATAGATAATAGTTCACCGAATATTTGGGCCTTAACAAAACTGGGCCGTGTTCGTTTCACACCCTTAAATCCGGGCCCGAATACTTCACTTCTTCTCCAAGCCACTTCCTTCCCCAATTCATAAAATCGAAAAAACAAAGATCAAACACACAAAACAAAACAGAGAGATAGATACAGATATCGATACAGAAAAACAAAGATGGAATGTGTATTTGGGATGGTGGGAAAAGGCTTTGCATTAGTGGTTGCAGATACATCTGCAGTTAATAGTATTTTGGTTCATAAATCTAACGAAGACAAAATCTTGATCCTCGATTCTCATAAACTTATGGGTGCTAGTGGTGAAGCTGGTGATCGGTAAAAAACATCCGACCCCTTTTTTACTTTTCTTATTTTTGTTATAAAGTTCGTTGCTTTATTATATATATGACTTTAATTGTATGTATTTTGTGTAATTCTTTGATATGAAATTAGGGTAAATTGGGGTATTATTAATAGATACTAATTTTTATGTTATTTTAAGATGTTGTGTTTGATTGAAATTAGGGTTTTAGGTTATAAGGCTAAAAGAGTAAAAAGGGTATGAAGGATTCTCTTTCATTTTTACCTTAAGGAGCTTTTTATGCGTCCCCGAAATCTTTAGGTTCGTTACGTATGTAGTTAAGTGTTTAAAAGATCCTAGGCTGAGCGATTTGCTAGAATAATTTTTTGGTTTTGGTTGGATCTGTTTGTTGTAGCGTCAGTTTATCGAGCTGATGGGTAAGCTTGATTTACTTTTTTGAGGCGGTTTGTGGTGGATTGGTTAGGTTGAAATTAAATTTTGGGAAGTCATGAAGATGAAATGGGGCTATGGAAAATTATCGGCAAGTTTTTTTTAATATGCGTAAAAAGTTTGCTGCTTTAATGTGGATAGTATGAAGCTTGAGATTGTGAGCGACGGCGACTAAAGTAAATGTCATAAATACGTTATGTTTTGTTGTGCTTGTAGTGGTTTTTGCTGGTACTAAGCTTTTAAAAAAGATAAGATAACAGTGAATGAAGTTTTACACTTAATTGCTATATTGTTCAACTGCACATATGATATCACTTAAAATGAAGCAAAAAAGTTAACAATTTGTGTATTAAGAAAGAAAGAAGTGAGCTTTTTCTTTATTGCTTGTCGTGTTTAGGGTTTATGTTTTAAGCACCACAGATATGTTATTATGTGTGTATATTTGAAAATATTTTGAGCCGTGGGGTGAAACAAAAGATTGGAAATTGTAGAACAAGATCATATTAAGATGAATTAAATTTATTTGATAGACTCTATGAGTCCATTCACCGGTTTGACATGGAACTTTCATTGCAGGATATCTATCTTCTTCTTGTAGAACAGTTATCATCTGATTTTTTTTAAAATTGTCCATGAAGCTAATTGCTAAGACTTAAGCTAATCCTATTCAAATCTTATATAACCTGCATAGTTGCATGATACTTAGTTCATCTTTTTCATTATTTCTTTTTATGTTCTTTGAGAAAGATTTGTACTAAAAAGAAGATGTATGCTTGTTTTTCATATTTTTAACTTATGACTACTTTGATTCGTTATCAATATTCTTTTGTTTGATTTCTTCCTCTTTTATTTCATAGAGCTCAATTCACGGAATATGTACAGAAGAATGTGTCTCTGTATCAATTCCGAAATGGGATCCCACTGACTACCAAGGCTGCTGCTAATTTCATGCGTGGTGAACTTGCCACCGCTTTGAGAAAGGTATTGTCTCTTTTATGTTTTAAAAGAAGCCATTTATATGATCTTTTTGTGTTCACGTATTCTTTTAATTTCACATCAATATTGAGGGTAAGTCATATTATATCAGTTGTAAACCTCAAAGGAATCGAAAATAGAATTCATCTATGGTGTATCTTGCTTTCTTTATTTGTGCCTTGCAAACAATTTATTTTTTTATCACTTAGAGTTAGATAATGAATCTGTTAAAAGTTAGTGATGAAATTGAGTTTTGGTTTAGGGTTAACTAACGTTACACAATCCTAAATATATCATAAGCATGGATTTTACAATAACCCTTGTATTATTGATATCGGTCGTATGTGTCCAAATCTGAATGCCTAGTTTAGGATAATTTGTGTTGTACATTGGCATGTCATGCCAATAAAATAAAATACTCTAGTGGTCTGGTATCTCCGTGGAAGTGATTGGAACTGGATTCATTTGAAACATAGAAGGGTCTACTCAAATTCTGCCCATAATTTGATAGATGTATAAATTTTTTATTTTTTAAGAAGGCAATATGTCACATGCTATCAGGACCAAGGGTTTTGATTATCTGTCAATTTTCTTACTTCCAAGTAAACATGGCATTCACTTCAGAAGAGTGGAAGGTGCATCTGTATCGAACAGATTGGGAGTTTTTTGGGGATTGATGAGTGGGTTATTCCCTGAAAATCAAAGTTCGACGCATATTCCTAAGGGTTAATTTGGGTTGTGTGTTATCTTAATGTGATCGTTATGGATCAAAAACAAGCTCTAGCTAAAAGGATGAAGGGTCAGATGGTTTGAACATGCCAAACAGGTTGAAAGTCCCCACACAGTCTAATTATAATGCTCAATAGTAGACAACCGTCTAAATCATTCGAATTCAAAGATTTAGGTAATTGTTGTGATTAGATTGACTTTCTTATCATAGTTAACACATTAATTATCTATAAAAAGGCTAAACACTGGACAAAGAAAGGTTTTAGAGTTTACTGAACTTGGAGTAAAAAAATGACTGCTGTCCACCAGATCCGTCTTTGCTACTCTGCCATTTAGGGTTATAGGACAACATTTGTATTTGGAACACATGGTGTCGAAATGTTTGGCTAATACCTGATGGGAATACAAAGAACCATGGTGATTGTTGCCTTCAAGATTTTACAATATTGTTTTTACTTTATACACTATGATCAGTTGTGTTCCTACATTGTCTGGCACCTGCCATTATTTTCATCTTATTTTGTTTTTTGTTACTTTGAGCTTCAACTTATAAGTTCTGCTATTGACAAAGAATTTGCATCTGAAACACTCAACTGATGCACCTGGGTCGACTGTTACTTCTTATATTGCTTTATTTTTCTATAAAGCTAGTGTGCTACGTTTTTTAGGGGATGTTTGGATGTGCATTCATTTGGTATTCAATAGCGAGATTGCGAGAATCAGATAATCCACTGCAATACAATTGACTGTATTGGATAGTATCAGATAATCATATGTGACTGTTTCACAAATTCTGCTTTTTGTAATAAGTTGATAAAAGCATTATCCAAAATTTATGAATTGATTATTAACCAAAATAGATGATTACAGGTACTTACGCGTCTAACTATTTTCATTTTGCAGAATCCTTATCAAGTCAACATCGTGCTAGCCGGCTATGACAAAGAAACTGGCCCTTCTCTGTACTTCATCGACTACATTGCCACCCTGCACAAGGTTGACAAAGCTGCTTTTGGCTACGGCTCATACTTTGCTCTGTCCATGATGGACCGTCACTACCACGCAGACATGACAGTTGATGAAGCAATCAAACTTGCTGAGCAGTGCATTGAGGAAATTCGGTCCAGGCTAGTTGTTGCTCCGCAGAATTTTATTATTAAGATTGTGGACCAAGACGGAGCCCGTGAACACTCATGGCGTAGGACAACAAAGGACTAAATGATGAAGTTTGTAACGCCTTTGAATTATGTCTGGCTTTGTGTTTGTTCTGTTATTGTTGAAGGAAAGAATAGGAACATTAATGGTTTAATTTGTCATGTGATTGTTAAATTGTCGTACCATTATTCTGTAATGGGAAACCTTCTTGTTGAAGATGCTTGATACCTGCGCCTTTTTATACTTATTTTCGTTTATATAAGCACTTCGTTTTCAAATATCGGCAAGTTTTTTCAAAGTAACTAGTATCTATGTCGATAAGTCTACGTTTATATTTGCAAAATTGTTACATTTTGCAAAGTACATGACTGTAGTATGGATTTTGATTATTTTAATTCAGAATCTCTGGGTTTAAGCAACTAACTGTCCAATTATGTTTGTAATATAAGTCTGAACAATCGTGCTGATGCACCTTCTAGCTTGGGTTATAGTGTGGAGATTTTGATAGACCACACACGGGTAGAGAAAATGACTGCAATATGAGTGTTTTACAAGGGTTGTACTCTTTCCGTCTTAAATATACTTTGGGGGAAAAAGAAGATAGTTACAATTTAAACGATATCTTACATGCAAGTACGACAATATGGAGTAATTAATTTGGTTGAAGGGTCAAGTTAAATAGCTCTATATATGGGTAAACAAACATTTTGATTCCAGTTAAGACAAGCAACTACATCTCAAGGTACGGTAGTTATGGGTGAACACCATGTTTGATTATAATTTGTGGGTTTTTCATTAATGATATTCAACCGGATTCCATAGATGAACATGAAAAAACACTTGTGTTCTTTAAATGAACGAACAAAAATAACCACCGATTGTAGCTCATAACTGTAAGAATACACATCTGAAATGCCGAAAGCACTTTCTTTGCATTAGAACCAAGAATGCAGTTTATGGTGGTGCACAATGGAGGTTCCATTAAATATTGTAGCATAAATAGATTAGATGAAGATGAAGAAACAATGATATATTTCTCCAATGAAAACTCGAACAAGCGAGAAAAAGATCAATGTTTTTTAGTTTCTCAGATGTATACAAACACCGGAAACTTTGCACATTTGATATCTACAAAAAAGGGTAAGTTTGTGAATGCACTCCCCTGTACACCAACGCCATTAACTGTATCGAGCCTTTCACATTGGGTAAGTGTTTTCTTCGACTTCTTTAGGGACCATCATGTGGTTTCTACATAGAGGACAAGTAACGTTCCAACATTTTAGCCATTTTTCAAGGCAAGATTTATGAAATACATGCCCACAAGAAAGTTGATTGATTTCAGCATCGGGTTTAAAATCCACTAAACAAACTGAGCATTCCTGTTTGGTGGTATGACACAGGGATACGTAACGAAGAGACGGAGTGTGAGTTCTGAAATCTTCCATATAAGTTTCTGAAGGGGTTCCTCGTTGTTCAGATGATTCAGTGAAGACATGATCTGATGATGCTACACGGATACCTACCACATGAAGGAATGAGCATACAATTTCCTTCATGGTTGATATAGACATGGCTGTGTTGACCAATATTACACATAGAACTCCAGCATCAGATGGGTTTGAGTATGGCGAAAGACCCATGTTGTTGTTTAAATCTATATAAATGATACAAAAAGATCAAAAGTCAATATTTTTGAGCCAGCAGTTTGTAAGTTAAATGTGAATCCTTCGTTAATAATATTCATATAAGGCAAGATAATTTGAGCTGGGAGATGCTTATTGACCAACCTTAAAACATTCAAACTGTATAAAAAGTAGAAACTACAGAATGTACAGCAAATTGAATAACTTTTTTATAGGAATTGAAATGGGTATGGTTAGATTGTTCCGAAACACTTCTCTGCAAAATATTTGTTGTAAATCAAAGCGTCAAATATGATTATGATTTATGAAAGTTAACTTATTTCACTACTGTACTAAGTTAGCCAAGTTGAAGTTGCACGCCTAATCCAGTTGAAACATAACCATAATTGACTCGTTCGCGAGTAAACAGCACAACATTAACACCCCCTGTGCCCCTCCCAGAAAGAAAAGAAATCCTAGTAAAGCAAAGGTTTGTTGATTTTCAGCACTCGCAAATAGAAAGTATAATTCAAACACCGAATGACAAATGTTTCATACATATTACCTTTTGCCAGACAAGAGTCTCAAAACGAGAAGATAAATGTTAACAAGTTCCTTCTCAATCAGTCTGCTCTGCAAAATATACCACAGATTATACAACAATCAGAACTAGTAACATACAGTAAACAAACGTTTTCGAGTGAAAAAATCTACTAATAATTACTAGCCGTCTAGCCCGTAGAGCCCTTCATTGTTAAAACTAGCAACATAATTCACTTCAAAACCTTGAGTTACTACTTAATAAAAAATAATATCACCAAAGGCTAAAAATCCTTTTTTTACAACTGTAACTTCAATTCAATAATAAACAAAAAATTTACACCTTTTTATAGTTCTTTTTACCGCCCTCTATCACTCTATTTCCTGAAATAAATTCTACTATATAAATAACTACTTATAATATCTATAATGATGAAGTAAATCCTACACATAATATCATATTATCTACAGCCTAATTAGATACAAAGATCTTAAACAGATGAATCATCAAATATAAATCAAATCACAATAAAGCATAAAAATTTGTTGGTTTTGAATCATATAAAGCAAAACCCATTTCCAAAACCAAAAACCCACATCAGATTCAGCTTCAAAATATAAACTTGATAAACAAATTGAAATATATATAAATTGAGATCTACACAAGTAAAGGGGTGAAAAAGACTTACTTGAGGAGCAGAGATAGGATGGAAATTTATTGAATTTGAATGGGATTTTTATAAGGTGCGTGGCAACAAGAAAGAACCTGGGGGTAAAGGGGTATTGTTGATTGATTATAGATTAATTAATTTTAATTTAAAGTAATATTAATAGGTTGATGATGATGACACTCAATTGAATAGTACAACTCAAAACCTATATTATCTTCAACAACAAAAATAATAATTTTGCTACCACTATCTATTTTGTTCTTTTCTTTAAAAATTGCAAAATGCAACTTTTTGTTATAATGTTGTTTCAAGTAGTATAAATTGAATAAGTACATACATTTATACGTTGTTATTAACTTCTACTCTAAAATGTTTAACCAGTTTGGCAGGATTAGGTCTAAACTGAAAGAAGTTATTATAATGTTTTTTTTTTTTACTTAAAAAATCTTTAACTATTGGTGAACATGATCAATAAGAAAATAATTCGTGCTAGAATTAGTGTAGATATAACCCTTTTAGGTGGCAAAACCTACTTTGTCACATACGTCGAGTAGCATTTGTTATCTTATTTGGACACATCGGACCTTATATCTTCTACGTAAGATCTACTTACATGTATGTATGTCATCCATGATATCTTATTATCTACTCCTATGACTTCTGGGGGAGATTAAGAGAGTTTTTATACATATCACTCTTAAGTGTTGCACTAGTCTCATGTGTTTGGCTTTATACACGTAACTACATTTATTATTCTTTTATGTTGCTGTTTAATATGTTCAAATGACTTCTTAGATGTTATGATTTGTTAGATATGTTGGAAAGTGAGTTTTGTCGTATGTCATCTGTCCTCCTACCTTTTTAATGTAGTCACGCGATACTCAGTCGTCAGGTATGTTTACTTACCTTTTACCCTTTACTTTTAATTCCACGTTAGTCGGTGGTCTTTATGAAAGCGGTCTGTTTACCTTTAGATAAAGATAAAACTGTCAACATCTTACCTTTTGTACTTCACTTTGGCAAAACTCGGATACTTTTGTTGTTGTTGTCGTCTTGTTGATATAGATATAATGGTTTATACTTCGAATATATTTATTACAAGCAGAAAAAACAAAGAGATATATTGATGCATTACAGCAAAAACACATGGTTGGCAGAAGCTACAAAGATAAAAGTACACATGCTTTGTGTATTTATTGCGAAGAGAAAAAGAAAGGAGGAGATACGTTGATGCATTAGTTAAGATTGCCTAATTACAATTGGTATGTTTATGATGGAGAGTGTGATATGGTTTTAACAGAGTCCACAATGACACTTTCGTGGTGGTTTAGTGAGCCAACCACACTCGGCAGCTAGCGTTAACCGCTTCACCCCACCGGTATGGTGGACTCGTGGGTTTGGTGTGAAAAATGTGTGTCATTTGCTAAGAAATATTTTAGTGTGGTGATATTGGTACCACGGTTTTTGATTCATTTACCACAACGTACGGCTTTTAATGCAGACGGTACAAATTAACAATGCATAATTGTGGTGTATTAATCAAATGTTATGGTACTAATATCACCTTCCAATATTTTAGGGTGTGATTTTCAGTTTATGGCTACAAAAATCAACCCAAACCCGACCCATTATTCATTCTGTTAGTTGTGACGACCCATCTATGATTAAAACCAGCTTATTTCATGTTGTGTCACGTGTCATGTTTGAAATTGCAACCCTAGGATAAAAGAGAAGCAATCCCTTTCGTGAGAGGGTGGTGAATTGGTGATCTTTATCATTAGGCTCACAACAAGCCCTCTATATCTCTCATGTACTTTTGATGGACTCTTGACCTATTGTCTAATTAATCCAAATATATGAGTATTTCTAGTTTTGGATCCATCGTTACTTTCTATATCAAGATAGGATGTAATGTTATTTTCTAGTTTAGACTTAAATAGGTCCATTTCGTGGGTGTGTTAGTCGAAATATAATATTTTCATAAATTTCAGCAAAAAGAATTTATATACTTTATACGAATGATCACAGTGGTGCCAACGGTGAGAATTTGGGTGTGTTCTCGGCCGTTTGTCACTGCCCAAATTCAAGCCAAATCATGGAAATCACATTCTCTGTAGAATGAGGAGAATGGGAGGAAGATGGGTCCAGGCGATGTGTGTATGAATTGTGAATAAATAATAAAAGTATTTTAGAATTTAATTAGGGAAAATGTTAGTATTGTTGGTAGGGCCGTAGGGGTGTGTTTTGGGAGGAAAAATGATATAATGAGGATGTGATAGTGAGAATTTCGGGAGAATGTGGCATGGTTGGCAAATCGCTAACTCGTTGGTTATAATACAACAAACAAGTCGTTCATTTAAATACGGCTCTTATCTAATCAATCAAATATATTTGTTAAAACAATTTGAGTACATATAGTGATTATTACAAGGAAATTTGATATTCTGATTTCATAAAATAGATTTTTTATTTCCATTCGATAAATATTACTTTGATAGTTTGATATATGCTTTGCTAAAATGCATGGAGAGAAAAAGTTCCAAACAGAAGGACCCAAAAATTGACCACATTTATGAATATGATGCAGAAAGGCCCAAATACAATGAATAGATAAGTGGGCCTAAAAGCATATGACATTAACATGTAACGCTGTGAAACCTTCATGTGCCCGAACATGCCATGTCGTACACGTGACTCCACATAAAAGTGAAAAAGTCACAAAATGAGGGGTCGTCGTGGCCTATGACCATTCACAAAAGTCAGTTAATGGTGAAAAGTTATGATGTAAAAGAAAAGGTTAAACAGTAAGAAGGTGAAACCGACGTGACAATAAAAAAATTAAAAAAGTGTGGGTGAATAGAGTGAATGGTTAACTGGTTAAGAATGGTTTAATGGTTTGAGTTGGCTTGGGTTGTATAACGAGTTGAAATAACTCTCTTTTTTAATATCGGTTGGCGAACGGTGTAATCTGTTTAATCTATGTGTTGTCTAGTCTTTAAATGTTATAAACGACTAATGTGTTACATATGATTGTTAGTAGTGTACCTCCGGATATGTCCTAATGGCATACTACTGACTTACAGAGGTCCCAACGTTGTAATCTATGTGTTGTTTGTTGTGATTGTCGTTGGACATGCTCAGATATTCTCACACAGGTGTTTATAAGGAAGAATTTGAGCATGTAAGATATCATGCAACATGTGGGACAAATATTACATAAACATAG
The DNA here is from genome assembly GCA_024320915.1 of Erigeron philadelphicus. NCBI lineage: Eukaryota > Viridiplantae > Streptophyta > Magnoliopsida > Asterales > Asteraceae > Erigeron > Erigeron philadelphicus. Next base: position 28,412,228 of record JANDBE010000028.1, read on the forward strand.
TGACAAGTATTCGTGTCGTCTCTCTTGCTTTGTCTAACTGGATTTGTTTTGCTGTCCGTTCAAACGTTGATCAACCTTGTTCATGTCATCTTCTAGCAACCTCAAATCCATGATAATATGATATATGTGAAGAATTATGTGGAGTCAACAGATGCAATTATTGATAACCTTTCCTAATCTTTCGCTTTAAATCGTTTGGGCCTTACGATTGCCAATGTGACTGAATTCACAGAGATGAGATTCAGAAGGACACGCCAATTCCCATCTTAGTAACCTACTAACCTCAACCACTGGCTACCACTTCCACAACTATCACCTTGCCAGTTAGTCTTCTCATGGGTCTCGAGCCAACCTGTTTTACCCATACTCGTGGACTCTTACATGTGTTGATTCACTTAATCCCGCGGACTCATCCATTTGTAAAATCCAAAGAAGTTGTAAACCTATTTTTGGTGATCAATCTACAATCTAGCCCTAAGAGGCATGTAATGTTTTGGTCTCTTAAGATAGGAGACTGGTATCACCATATCAGTTTGAACCTGATGACATTTAACTTAACACAGAATATAATGCATTTGCTATCATCTGGATATAGAAGATGTCAAAATTTAATATATCTATTCCATTACTTGACCAACTAAAACTAGAACATTTTGCTTAAACTGCCATTGTCCACCCCACAAGGACTGATCAATGATTTATTGGTGTCGAATCAAGATTTTATTGATAATCAAGTTTCGATTAACATTTACACAATTAGCCCCAACATATAACAGATCAAACATAGAAGAACAAAATCCATCATTGATGCACCTACAACAGGAGCATACTACAAAAACTTGTTTAACTCAGATCCTATTTCAACTGTAATTTACACCTCTCACTTTTAACATACCAACCAGAACAAAACATTTAGCACAATTTTTCTATCACAAATTTGCTTATGTAGATACATACATAATTACATGCAAAGTGTACAGGAAGAATCATCATCTACCACCCCGACAAATGCTCAAGATTCATATTTCTTGCAGGAACCCAAAGCAGCCGTGACAATCAACCTATACTCTTTTCACAAAAAGATTTACAGTTTGAGAAACAAAAACAGACCAAAACCCTGTTTAGTCCGATGGTTGGTGATGTCACTAAAAATCCTGTTTTTGAATCTGGATTGAGCATGTGGAATGGGATGATTCTTATAAATCATGATATTGGACCCGGTTACTTATTCATATAATTAAAGAACTGTTTACAGCTTTCCTGAAACTTAGAAACTTCTGGTTTGACTCATTGGGTCATAATCATAAGCATCGCCAGCCTTCACAAACCGCCCTTTCACACGCTTTCTTACATCAGCCCGTGCCTTTCGTGTAGCATATCTTACTCTCTTATCAAACCTATCAAATCAAGATAACATGGATTAAGGGTTTGAATCAAAGCTCATTTTTACACTAGTACGGCTAACAATGAGTAGGAGAGGTGGCAAAAGAAAGGGTGGAACGGGGAGGGTAACAAAAATTAGATTATTTCAATAGCAATCGTCCTTTTAATTTCATGATTAGGAGATTTTGTATTAAAAATACACTTTTATCAATTCTCAATGTGTTAGACCCACTTAAATTTCTTTCAAGGCTAACCATTTTTACCTGTTTTATCGCTTATGGATTTATCAAAACGTGGATTGAGTTATTCACACATAATGATATAATGGGCCCCCTCTAATGATAATACAAGAGACTCACTTGCGCATCTTCTTTTTCTCCTTGTAACGAAGAACAGCATCACTTCTGCTGCCAGAAGGTGTATTGCTAGGAGCAAGGCCTGAAGTGCACCATGGTGGCTCACCCATAAGAAGCATCGAAGAAGCTCCACAGTCTTGATATTCACCAGCACTGCTCTCCCCGGTGAGACTTGAAAACGATATATTTGAGTGTTGCCTTCCATAACGGGTTGGTTCCGTTTTGCAACTCACTAATGAGTCAGCTGATGCTGCGTTACTGCATGTTGGTTGTGCTGGATTTGCCTGGCCAGTTGATGACTCCTGAAGACATGAACAGTAGTAACTTTTATATATATATGCCAAAATGACAATTTTTATAATAGCAAAAGAAAATATTGATGGGAATTAACAAAAAACTTAAAGGCAACAAATGACTTTTAGGCATCAACCGAGCTTAGAGATAAGAAAATGGATGCGTTAGGATAGTTGGATAATGGGTCAAAAATGTAGTCTTTGGTCAGGGTCGGGCCAGGTTGCCCCATGATGAGATTTTTTGAATTTTTATAAACAAATACAGAGTACCAATCATAACAACCAATATATATTAATTTCAAAGATAATCAAACTTTTTAAAAATATAGATGAATTAGTCACCTTTTTGCATTAAAAATACATGTTAGATTGCTGCATTGATTACAATCTAATCATATTGACGCAAAACTTAATGAATGGGTTGGCAATATACCTTGGCAGCATATGAAGATTCAGCGCCACCAAACAAACTGTCAATCCCATCTTTGGCGAAGAGATGTTCTGGATCATTATGGCCTACACCAAAGAGTTCTTCGTAATTCTCAATGCTCAAGTCAACTTCATCCATATTAAAGTCAACATAGAATCCATCATTATCAACAAATGGATCAAGTTCTTTTGTCCCTGAATGTGATATCTGCATTTAAACAGCACAAAAAGACTACATTAACATATACAAAACTGATATACGTCTGATGGGTGTACGGATGTGCCATCAGAATCAGAACTTTATAGCAACTTCTTACTTGTTTCTCTAAGGAGTCTTCTCATCATAAAGAATTGGAAAACTATAACCATAATCAGTCTTGCTGAGCACTAACACCTAGATTTGAATTTTTTTCCATGTTGTCAACATACAATGTCCAAAACATTAGTTTGTTCCTACTTGGTCATAGTTAGTTACATTCCGGGGTACTTATCCCTATTTTAGTATATTAACTTCCTAAATCATTTTGATAAATTAGTTAATTTATTCAAAATAGTAAATTGATCGAATTTTAAACGCTACTTATTGTATAAGACGTTTAGGCAAATAGTGATTCAGCTCAGCCCGAGGCTTCACCTGTACCAAATAATATTTCGGCACCTCTAGTCCATAGAATACATTTACATAACTTCAATACAATACCTTGGATGTAGATGAATTTACCGGTCCGACTTCTTGACCTACATTTTGTGGGCTATTATCTGCACGAGAACTTGAAGAACCCGTAAAAGCTTTTGTGTTCTTTCCACTTTGCAAACCGTTCTCTTCAACGGTAACAAGCATATCTTGATTACTGTTATTGCTTCTAGAGGGACATTGGCTATTATCGGCGATGCTCATTGAACCCATTTCTTGCTCACAAGCAGAATCATTAACGAAATGTGACTCTGACATAAACGACCAAATAGAAGAAAGCTCTACAGCTGAAGGGCAGCCTGAGTAGCAATTCAACGTTTGCCTACTGTGTGTGCTTGAACCATTGGTTGAATCATTATGACCAACCCAATCACAATTCTGACATAGAGATACATTTTCCTCTATGCATCTAACCAACGCGGGTTGTGAATTGCACTTATCACATATAAGTGTTCTTGAATGGCGTTTTGATAGCGCATTTGCAGAATGAACAACACGATCACAGGATAAACACAAGTAGGCTGCATCTGATCGACAATAGACCATTGATCGTGCCTCCCCACAATGGTCACATTGGTAACCCATTTTTCGCGGAAACCTCTTATCAATAGTCAATATATTAATCCCCTCCTAGTTCAGTGCTTAATAAGTTCTAATCAGTAATCAACCTGCATCAAATTATCAATACGAGATAATGAGAAATTTAATCTTAAAAACGGAACTTTATTCTTTTTGACCCAAAAAGCACACACTTTATTGATTCAGAATATGTTCTACATTATCGAAAGGGGTCAATTCAAGAACAATCTATCAGCGCAAGTCGAATATAGTAATAATCTTCCAGTAAAGATTCTAAAGCACATTTGTTTAACATAGTCGGAATCTTCATTTCTATAATGTTAAAGATGACAAGGCAATTAAAGCTAAACCGAAAAGCGTTTTGTAGCATCTAAAATCCCAGCAAAAAGGGAAAGACTTATTAAGAAATCCATACTGCAGTACACTAGTACATACAATAGTGCTTACAACAAATACATAATAATTTTTAATCATATGAAAGTTTTGCTGCAAAACTAATACTATATGACAAGTGACAACAAAAAGCTTCGTATATACAAAATAAGTATAAACAAAAAGTGTGAACATAATATTGAGGTTTTCCTTCTCCATGTTACCAATTGAGATTCAAACCTAGTGTGAACATTATATATGAAAACCAATAAAGATTGAAAAAGTCAAACAACACAGATCAAACATGAAAGAATTCTATCAAAACATAAACTTTTAGCCATATTACAACAAAGATCAACGCAATTATCATCCATAACATAAAACTAGCACAAATTCACAAAAAAAGTTGCAATTTTTAAAGCAAATTCAATTTTTAGCAATATAAACAAACTATTGAATCAGACCAATAACTTACAGATCAAGAAAAAGTAGACTGAATCCATAAAATCCCACTTTTAAAAAGAAAAAACAAACAAAACCCAGAAAGCTTACCAAGTTTCTTGAACTCAGATTGACTGCAAGATTTCAGATGTGTGTTTTGTTGTTGCAAGATTTGTAAAACCCTTAAAAAGATTTAACCTTTTTGGTTTTTATTTTCTGTGGGTGTGTGTTGTGAGGTAGGTGTTGATTCTGGTTTTTGTTTACTGTTTGTAGCTGAGCAAGTAAGTTAATTATCTGACAACACAAAATTTCATAAAATATAAAAAATTGGCAAAAAGTGCAAAAAGAGAGCTCTAGATGGGGCAGGAAAGTGGGCCCTTGTCATTTTCACAATGTTGGAAAATTTAGGCTCTTTTCCCAAATGTTGAGTCAGTAGTAACCTTTAGTCCTCGTTCATAATAGAGTACTTAGGTTTAGTCCATCCCGTTCAAAAAAAAAAAAAACCCGTTCAAAAAAAGGTTTAGTCCATCATCTTTTAGAATCTAAAATGAATATTGACTATCAAACACAAACACACCATGCAAGAAACTGTCCAGCAAAACAAGACCAGCATCCCGACATTAACCATTGTGAAGAAGAGAGACTATCCACTCATTCCATTTAGCCTTTATATTCTTATTATCCAGGTTAGTAATCCAGAGGTATGAGGTCGACATGATTGAGCTGAAAATGATTATGAATAAAGTCTTTTCTAGATTTTCAAACATGTCATCGCCATATGATTTTAAAATTGCATCCAAGATTTTTGCAGTTCTCTTTGAAAGTTGTAGCTCATCAAGCCACACTTCAATACCTTTAGGGGTCATCAAGGGATGTTGAAATTGATCCAATTGCTTACCAAAGCTTTAAGTCTCGGTCAATAACTTGCAATTTTGTTAAAATATGGATGATAATTGCTTAAAGTTGAACTAAAATTTAAGGCAACAAGTGAAACTGAACTAAATTTGCTTAATCATATTAGCTTATGATAGTGTACCTTTAGTTGTAGGCTACACCAGAGCCTCTTTCCTATAGGCTCCTTACACCTCACGATCATCGCTTTCCCACACCACATGAGACATATATACTGACATGTATGATGTAGGACCAACTTTCAGGGCTAACTTTGTTACCAAAATGCGAGTTGAAGGATGTAAAAAAGGTCACCTTCTCCATCAGACTTCATGTACAAGAGTCGTCATCACATGAGGACCAACTTCTAGACTATACCTAGACCCAATATAAATCCCGCATTGAATTCTAATTTAAGGCAGGACGCTAACACCCATATAAAACACTGAGTGGCGTAAAGTAACTTCCCTGCTTTATACCGAAAAAATCCCCGTCAACAACTCTCAACACAATTATCAACCTCTTTCTATACAAAGATATCAAATGTAATTTTATGGGGTTTTTTAGAACTACATAATTTTATTAAAATACGCAAAGTGTAATTTTATGCTTAAAGAGCTCGTTTATTTAATTATCACAAGTATAAAGTTTAACAAGTATATAATTCATCATATCATATGGATTCTAAAAATGAGCTTTGTTTACAATTACAAATATTTATGTTTTCAAAATTTTCTTATCTCATGCGTAATGCATAACAAAACTAGAATACGTTTTTACTCATACCGTATAAAATGCTAAGGGGCTTATAGTTAGAGTTATTGAGTTAAAGCGTTAACAATTTTTTAAAGATACAACAAATGCAAACCCCGTGTTCTAAAGAGTCTCGATAATTTTACAAATTCTTTCTTACCTATTTATTTATTAATAATGTAAAAGTATAGTAAGTGGGGATGTCCCCGTTAACTTTTATTATCACCCAAAAACAGTATAAAACAAGTAGTACGACTAAGATATCGTAATATGTCATATATAGGACATGCCCTATATATGTGTGTTTCTAATCAAATATCTAAACAAGCAAGACTATTAACGACAACCATTAGAGTGAGACAGACAACCTGTAAAAGTATTTGAAAACTTTATTGAAATTTATTATTCTATGTTCTGCTATCACGGCCGTTCGGCCATACACTATTCCAGTATTTATACTTTTACAAGGGCAATACAATTAAAAGTGGCATTTTATACATAGAACTCCAAACCGACATTTTGAGATAGAAGGACCAGAAAATACACTCGCATATGTAGGAGGGCTACTAATACTATAGAACACTTTTTGTCTCAGTGCTATAAATCTATCTGCTAAAATATACTAATCTTATCCATCGTGTGAATATTTTCACTTTTCTACTTATATTTTGATTTTATTAAATAGATTAAATTTCTGTTCTTTTTGTTGCTTTATGGACCCACCCTCTTGTAAAGTTCCCTTTTTTAGATTATTCAATCACAGTAACTACATGGGTCCTCTTATACTGAGTACTGTATCACTGGTATTTTATTGAAAGAGTAAAGTATTTCGGTGAGTAACTTTTATATATTTTGAGTACTGTATTACTAGTATTTTATTGAAAGAGTAAAGTATTTCGGTGAGTAACTTTTATATATTTTTTATTAAGTGAATGTAACATTCATTTGGTTTATTACAGGTGACTAACTGCGTTAAATTGAACATTCAATGTAAAACTTTCATTGATTAATTAAAATCTTCTATGTGATAGTTCATATAGTTTGTTATATATATATATATATATATATTTTGACATTAATCATTCAGTTTAGTGAGTTAGTTACATACAATAAATCAAATGAAAATTACATTTACACAATAAAAATATATAAAGGCTACTTATACCTCCAGATACAATACCCTTTATTCAATCACAGCCTTCTTATTATTAGCTAGAAGATTCGCGACGCCAGATAGGCGACAGTGGTTTATAAGTGTTGTTGCGGGTGTCTA
>JANDBE010000028.1:28440852-28457945 GCA_024320915.1 Erigeron philadelphicus
CTATGTTAGTTTTATAGACTTTTAATGCATCAAAATGATGTTTTTAAGTGTTCTCACCGTTCTCATTTTAAAGCTGTTCTCACTGGAATGTTACCCTATATATATATATATATATATAATATCACTTAGATTATGCGTAACTTCGTCTAGAATTTCATATTTTTGAGTTTTTCATGTTATTGTTATTATTAAAATACGTGCGTGTGATAAAATCATTGCTCATTGAATCACCACTAGTAGTTTTTGTTGCTTTGGAATTTAAAAAATGTGGAATCATCACTTTGAATGGTGTCATGATGAAGAACAGTGTTTGAACTTAATAGGGGGCAACATAAAAAGCTTACCTTTGCTAGAAAATTGATAATAGTTGAATGATATTATCTGCTTCATAAAAGTTGAAATAATTAGTGTAAGATTTAATACATGTCCAAATCATATTTTATTTGCAGAAGATAATTTTTTTGGTCCTGTATCGACAAGTTTTATCAGACGAGATTTACTGGACTCTGAAGTTTCAGAAGGGGATCATGATCAGACTATGGATTCAACAGCCTTTTCAATGCATTTCCGTAACCTTGCTAGGGCAGAATCAGAAGTGGAATTGAAAACCTCAACGGGAGTTAACCTTTCCTTTGATGAGAAAACCCCATCTCACGATTCGATTCCAACTAATACAGGAACTTCAATGCAAATGACCGTACCTAAGAACCTCAATAATCGACCTTCTGTTTCTTCTACTAAGTTAAGTTCTGGCTCAGAGTCCAATGATATGAGTATTGTTGGAGATTACCGTAACATGTACAATTATGGGAACCTATCTCCTACACTGGATGCACTCTTGGCAGAAGCTAGTAAGGATTCACATGTGATCATCTCTCCTCGTGTTTCTATCCTCGTATCACCTAGAAATGCTGAGGCAACACAAGAAAATGGGACTAACCTTATGGATTTTAGTTTGGATGAAGCTAATCATCTACAAGGAATTATTGCTCATGAGATGGTCAATGAAGTGGCTTCCCATAAGGATAATGAGTTTGGTGCGGTCAATGATGGATCAGAAGTGTCTCCCACGAAGCAGATAGGAGTAGGTATCTCATTTCACGAATCTGATATTGAGATCTCTAAACATGTGTCTCCTAGTTCATCTATTATGGTAAGAACACACAATTGGTGAGATATAAAATGCATTTTTTTCTCTTTTCTGCTTATTTATTTGGCATACTCTCTCTAATAAAGATACATTCCAAAATGACTTGTAAAATGAGGGGTAAACGTGGCTGGAAGATGCATCGCTGCCTCATTTTTGTCTCAGATATTACATGTCCAGCTTTCTTTATTTACATACGGGTTCTCTTGAATTGCTCCATTATTGTCATGCTTCATTTTCCCTAACTTACACATGAACTTGCAATTTAAAATGTTAATTTATGTAAACTGGGTATAGGATCCCAACTGAAGTTTTAAATTTTGAGATCAGAATGGGATTGCACTTTATATTAGCTTAGCGGTTGTCTGGTTGGTTTCTCATGCCATGCTTACTTTTTCAGACTATTTATGCATTTTATATGTGTTATGTTTTTTATATTTCTATTTGACGTTTGTAATAGCATATGTGGCAATATCTTAGTAACTCGACTTCCTACCTATAAATTGTATTCACCCTAGCATGCATAGGTAAGAACAATATAAAATTGTAATTTGATTTTCTGCCCCTTCAATGTATTATAGGTTATTTCTAAAGTTTTCTTTCATTCTAGGCTACTCCCAATGCTAATAACAAGGAGACTATCAAAGATGCATTTCAGATGAAGTCAAGTTTGGACTTCTCGGCTTACAGCCATGGCAATTCCAATCCTAAGTCTAATCCTATTATCGGGATAGAAAATAAATTCCCATCTAAATCTCCACATATGACTCCTCTTAATAATCATTCAAGTGTTTCTGTAAGAGCTGAAAATCCAAAATATGGTTGGAGTGTTCCATTTATGCAGAAAAGCATTTCTAAACTCAATATGCTTGAGGCTTCTCCCTTTTCTGCGGCCTTGAATGCTAAACTTGAAGATTCAACCTTCAAGATGACTCCTTTAAATACTTTGCTAGTAAAAAACTACAAAGCTTCCCTACCCAATTCTCTGAATGGCAAGCGTCAATTATTATCTTCTGTTCATATGAAGAGAGGTTTAGCAAGCTCAACAAACATGGATGATATAAGGCGGGGGACACCAGTTATCCAGGATTTTGCCAAAGTTGCATCGCCGTTCCTGATACCACCTGAAAGCACAGAGTCTGGGGCAAAGTCGCAAACAGATCTGTTGTCATTGGAAGATAAAAACAAATTTGGCTCTTCTGAAAATTTTGATTATTGTCCACAGAAAAAGTTAAAGAGTGGAAATGCATCAGAATTTATAAGCAGTTCTTTGAAAAATGCAAAACAGTTCCCTGAGCATAATGAGCCGGGTCACTTTGAAGGGTCTGGGGAAATTGCTGATAAGTCTGGGGAAATTGCTGATAAGGCTGGCGCCATGTACATTGACAGGATAGAAAAATCTACTCTAGTAAGGTCCACTGAAGAAGAAATGGTGGACGATAGAGATGTCCATTATAACTCAGAAATGATGGAGAACTCCACAACCCCATTGAAGGCTGAGAGCCTTGAGAAGTTTCAAACTAACTTTGTGGTGACTGACATTGCCTCGGGAGAGACCAAAAGAGCTTCTATTGTTTTGCATGACAGGACAGATGAACAATCTTGTCAGAAGGTCAGTGCACATTAGTTTATTTTTGTTTATATTATCAAGGACTCTCACAAACATTTAAATCTTGAGCAACTTATATGCAACATGCACCCTTGCAATCTATCATTCCATGTGGTATTATATGCCTTGAAATCATCTGCTACAGTTTGAAAGTGGTTAGTTTGTAATTTATATATTCTGATGACAACCTCATGATGTATATTATTTTGAGTTTAATTGGACTCTTGTATGCTATGGTGTCCAGAATTTGCACGATGATCTTTGTCAAAGTCCATCAAATAAACATCAGCCCAACACGCTGCATGTTGGCAACGTTCATATCTTGCTTGAGGAAAATGTACTGTCTTCCAATCTTCATCATTCATTAAATGGAAATGTAGTAAATGAGAGGGCGAGAAAGGCTGAAGACGTCATGGTTGAGAGTACTGCTATAACTCAGAGGGGCCCAAATATCTCAAAAGATCATGTAAGTTCTGAACTCTCAAGTGAGAACACAGTACCAATGATCGGACACTCTTGTAAACATCCAACTGAGGAATGTTTTTATTTGTTGAATACTTGCATCGAATTTTATGCTTGTGTAAGTGAGGAAACCCACCGTCAATAATGGAAGGATGCTTTGGTCTGAGTTAGTCTTTATTTGTGTTTCCCCATGCAGATGATTGCAATGCTCTCTAAAGAAACAAAAGAACTTTTACCTCAATCACTTGATAAGCTCAATTTGCATGCAGTATGCTTCTTTATTCTCATATAATCTCTTAATGCTGAGCTATTATTGATCTTTGTTGATAGACAGTTAGTATATGCAGATTGATCGACTGGCAGGCATTATGGATCAACTTCTGAGGTCAAAAACCTATCATATTCTTTCTGATGAAATTCGATCTCAGGTTATCATTTGATTATCAGATTTGCAACTTAACTTTTACCTGCTCAGACTGAGATTAGATTTTTATACATACAGAAAAGCATTGATGTCGGTAACTGTATTCCACAAAAAAGGTAACTTCACTGCTGCAGTGTGCTGTTGATTTCCTTGCATGTTCTTAACATTACTAATTTCTCTAACAAAAGGAAATTGCAGAGCTGGAGAATTAAAGCTACTCTTGTGCAAATTAGTACACGAGCAGGCAAAGTTGCAGCTTCTGCATGTGAAGCGAGAGAAGTTACTGGTACTCATATCACTCATGTATCTGGCATAAATGTCATTTTGCTCCTTTTTTTTATTCCGTTTAGTGTGTAGAAAAGGAGAAAAGTACTTGCTAATGGGTTATTGGAGTCTGAAGTGCTATTAAGGTCAAGTTTTCTATCACAAAAATCTCCAGATGTTCATTGCGAGTCCTTGTCAGTCAACAAGAACGACCTTCAAAAGGTATCTTTTTCACCTTCATCTTACACAGGATATGCTATTACATGTTTGCAAATGTGGCTTTAAAAAGCAAAATTGTTTTCTCCTATATATTTCCGAGCACCACTAGCATCTTAGAACGACCTCAAATTTTCATGTAAACACCCACAGTAGGCAAAATACACTGGACAACTGAAAGTCGGTATCATAATTCTTATAGACCTGCTGAAGTTTGCTGAGTTTTCTGATATTGGGTTTCTTAAAATTCAAAATTTTAAATACTAGGGAGAAACTGGTACGTAGTTGTGAAGCTTCTGGAAACTGTTATATTTGTATTCTCCAAATTTTGACAGTAATTAGTTGTTTAGAAACAAAGTGCCTAGCTTAATCGTTCCAAATTTGAGTCATTCTGTGTATATTTGTTTCTAAATGTTAGAGTGGTCATCTAGGATGTTAATTTGGAGTTTTACTAATATATGAAGAAAAACCCACCCCCAACTTAAGATTAGATAGGACCAATAGGAATGTGCCACATCAACCCTTTTGCCAACCCAATAAAAAGTGACACATCACCACTTATTCACCCTCAGTAGCCAGCTGCTTTCGGTGCTGCCACCACCCCGAACTGTTGTTGCTCGAATGTTTTTTCTTATTATAAGACACCGCTTCATCCTTCAGGCACTAGTTTTGTTTACTTAAGTTTATAAAGAATCATGCTATAGGGTAGTTTGCTGTGCATTACATACTATCTAATCCATTATGACAGTTTTGCTCTTCTGGCTGAACCGTGTTTTACTTTACATGCTGCTGCATCTTTTTCTCATTATTTCATGTATTTTGCATTAAGCAAACTTATATATAACTATAAACTGCAAGCTTGTGAGAGGAAAAACAAGCTTGGTTTTGCTTACTCTATGTGTGGCCTCTACAGAGTCAACTTGACAATGACAAAGTAATTTCATTGGGAAAGACATTAGATCATATCGATACACGGATTGCAAACTTGACCGAATCTCTTCACAAGTCATGTAAGATGAAAGGAGAACCCAGCATCAGCGACACTATTGCATATGTTAATGGTTATGTTACGAAGCGAGGACGTTGCCAGATCCTACGCAAAGATATGCAGGTTATAAGTTTACTTAAGTTACTAGTGGCATGATATTATGTTAGATGATGCTGTTTATTAAATAATTCTTTGTTGATTCCATCTCCCGACTTCCAGCTTTGGACTGTAGACCATCTCGAGAGTATGGATGGTTGCCGCTGTGTTGTTCTCAATTACCTTGACCTAATGACTCAAAGGTTCTTTGTGAAAACTTGTTTTTTTATTTTACTCTTGTATTGCAATTTAATTGTTTAATTTAATTTATGGAATTTACAGGTTATCAGTCAATGCTGGTCTAGCCCCAAGCATTTCCATTTTGCATGAATTAAATAACGTAAAAATCAGCAAGGTAAAAGAGTTATACATATGTAAATATATATATATATATATATATATATCAACAAGATCATATTGTTCTCCTTGTTCTATATGATATACTTGCATAATCTACATTCTTTTCATGTAGCTTTTCAAAGATATGGATGCTTGCACTGCATTTGAATTTGTCTTTAATGGTGGAATAAAACAGAAGCATATCGGTGCTGCAATTTTGGCACAAGAAACTCAAGTGAGTATGCTGGTGATGCCAGAATATGGGCATATACATAATACCCAACAGATAATCAACAAACAAATTAAAACACTTTCATTATCCAGCTATTACATGAACCAAATCTTTTGAGTCTTTGGGTTCTCATGTTTTATAACAATGATTATTGATTAGCTTGAAACTGATACTTTAGCTTTCTTAAGTATTATGTACTTCAAGTTATGAAAAAGTTTTTCTTGTTTGGCAACAAGCTCAAACCTAAGCATTTGGTTTTATTATGTTTCTGCAGGTAACTAGTTCTCTTTTCGGCAATCTGTTAGATGTGTTGGCGGAGATACAACAAGCAAGAATAGATCTAAAAAACCTGATTTCCACAAGTTTTCACACACCCATAGGTAATGCATAGTTTCCACACATTTAGTTCTATCTTCAATGGGAAGCAGATAAAATCAAGAAGTATATAGCTTTTAGAAAAGGTTCAATTGGGTAAAAGTAATCTTTTTCCAATGTCTACAACCTTCTAAATTGTTTTGTAAAGTTGGTAAATTTGTATTAGTTGTATTAATGTAGTTTTTGTTATCATACTACGCATTAATCATCTGCAAAAAGTTTACTAAAATCTTTACTAGGTTACCTAACCTGACCCATTGAGACCCGTTTTCTAGCCGGTCAGTTATGCACTTATGCCATGTTTAAAGTTACCAATTAATCAGCTCTAATTTTCATAAGATTTTATATTCTTTGGTCCCGCTTCAATTTTATTTATATTTACTATCTAGTTGTCAGCAAATTTCTCTGTAGACCACATTAGTATTAAATTCCGATTTTGTTAAATTTTATTTTTGCAGCTAAACAACTTGACCTGGAGCTCTGTTTCTTTGATTTAAGATGCCACAAGAAGGCAACTGTGACTTTGGACGTTTCATGCTTGGGAAGGTGTATCCCTTTATATATATATATATATAATATTTGTTTGTCAGTAGAGTTGATGCTTAGTATTCATCTGTGTAAAGTATGCTGGTTGAGCCATTTACGTTTCTTGCATTATCCAATGTCTGACTATGGCTACTTAATATTCTACAGGGGTATTTATCCATCAGAAGCTGTTCCGTATCATATTGACATTTCAACTGAGGAGCCACAAAGTTCTTCGTTGCTCTCAGCTGGGTCTGCATTAGCGTTTAAAGATCTTGAAGTGGGATTTTTTAGAATTCAGCGGTTATGTACATACATTTCCAATATAACCAGCCCACAAATCAGGTAGATGTGTATAAACCCAAGACTTGTGTCTCATGTTTAACAATCATTTCACCATAAGAGATTATTTTCTGTTGAGTAATTTAAGAAAAAATCTTTGCTTTATTTCTGATGTAACATTAGTCCAGCTATGCATTCTCATTTGATTATTTGTGTGAACTTGCTTCATGAAATATTAGATCTCTTTGGTAAAAGAATTTAAAATTAAAACATATAATGAACAATAGTACAAGTTTATTATAGGAGTAACATATTAGATAGTAGAGGGAAATTGTTTTTGACTTTTGGTCAATGGGGGGTTGTATACTATAAATAAATAGTCATACATACCTGTATAGATCTGACTTGGTACGACAATGAAAAATGCTAAACAAAATCGAAAATATTTTGTTTCAATTATGTGTTTCATTTTCCAAAGTCTTCCCATTTAACAAGTTATAGATATGTACACACTTGATATATCTCATTGACTCATTTTTTATGGTGAGAATCATCTCCACATATGTTATAGTTGACCACTTGGAAAGGAAAGAACTAAGCCCACTACCACTACGTAACAATGTTTTCACTTGATTGCCCTTTATATATACATACATATTATTATATATATATACACACATATAGATATATATTCATGTCCAGCATCATGGCAACATCCATGCTTGTTTTAATGCTAATACTATTACTATATATTCTTCAATCTTCCTTGGCCACTAAGTATACTTCGATAAGCCATTTTGATGAGTGCTCTATGTTATTTCAGTTTAAAAATACCATGTCTTTAAATAAGTCGGCATCCTTTGATCCTCGTGCTTATACGAAGGTTGCTTCATGGTCAAATGATACACGCGATTGTTGTTTATGGGAAGGGGTAGAGTGCAGTAGTAGTTCAGGTCATGTAACCGTGCTCGACTTGAGCAGCAGCTTTCTCTATGGCCCAATTCATCCAAACAGCAGTCTCTTTGACCTCATTTACCTTCGTAGTCTCAACCTTGCAGATAATGATTTCCATTTCTCTCAAATTCCATCTGGAATAGGACGTCTATCGCAGTTAGCAAATTTGAACCTGTCTTATTCAGCTTTCAGTGGCCAGGTCCCAAGAGAAATGTCAAATCTCAGTCAATTGGTTTCCTTGGATTTAACAGGAACCGGTCTAAAGCTGCAAGGTCTTGGCTTCAAAAATCTGGTTCAAAACTCCATTCAGACTCTGAAGGAACTCCTCCTTTCAGAGGTCAACATAGATTCTGAAATACCTCTTATCTTGGCCAATTCATCTTCATTGAAATCACTGGTTCTTAGAGATTGTGGGCTTATTGGTAAATTCCCACTAACTATATTCAACCTTCCAACGCTCCAAGTTTTAGACGTGCAAGGTAACAATCACCTTAACGGTTATTTTATCGAGTTTAATGGTAACAGTCAACTTAAGCAACTGATTGTTGCCAATACGAATTTTCAAGGTGATGTACCAGCTTCTATCGGGAACCTTACACATCTGAACTGGTTGAATTTAAGTAACTGTGCTTTCAGCGGGCCTTTTCCGCAATCATTAAGCAACCTGACACAGCTTACAGTTCTAGATCTAAGTAGTAATTTCTTTTCGGGGCGTATCCCCCCTTTGGAAAGCTTATCAAAACTCACTTATTTAAAACTTTCTTTCAGCTTTAACGCAAGCAACCAGTGTGACTTGCTTGTTATGTTTCCAAATCTCTCTTATTTGGACCTTAGTGGCAGTAATTTAAATTGTGAGATACCTTCGTTTATTGGGAATCAATCGAAACTTAAAGAACTCCACCTTGGTGTTAATGGCTTGATCGGTCAAATACCATCTTCGATTATGAATCTAACACAGCTTACGGTCCTGGATCTTTATCGTAATAAGTTTACCGGTCACCTTCCCTCTTTAGAAAGCCTTCATGACCTCACATATCTGTCTCTCTCCGAAAGTAATTTCGATAGATGGAAGTTGCCTGATTGGTTTGGAAAGCTGAATAAGATTGCTCATTTGGATCTTCTTGATGTCAAGCTATATGGTAAGATTCCGCCATCTCTTTTTAATATGACCCAACTTAGGATGTTAGACCTTTCCAACAATCAGTTGACAGGCCAAGTTCCAAGATCATTGATAAATCTCCAGGATCTCGACACATTATTTTTGAATGATAACAATATTGGTGGCACTTTGGAGGTTGATACTTTCCTTTCTCTCAAGAAACTCAAATATCTCTACATAGGTTGGAACAAAATCACACTTTCTGTCATAGATAACCTCACCAATCACAAGACTCTGCCACAGTTCTTAGTCTTGCGGTTGGAATCCTGTGATTTGAAAGTCTTTCCCGAATTTATACGGTTTCAATATCAGTTGAATCATTTGTATCTTGATAACAATAAAATTGATGGCCTAGTACCACGATGGATGTGGAACGTTAGCAAGGAAACACTGAGTGAACTTTCGTTCACACAAAATCTTCTAAAGGGTTTTGAGCAGCATTCACCGGTTGCTCCTTGGGTTAGTCTACAGATATTGGATCTAAGTCATAACATGCTACATGGATCGATCCCATTGCCACCTCCAGGCACCAGGAACTTTTTTGCCTCGAACAATCAGTTGACCGGAGAAATTGCACCATCCTTATGCAATGTTCAATCTCTTCAGCTACTTGATTTATCATTTAACAACATTACCGGCCCCATTCCTCCATGCTTAGGAAAATTGAGCAATTCCTTGTCGGTGTTAAATCTTAGAAGCAACAATTTACAGGGAACCATTCCCAACACATTTACCAATGAATGCAAGCTTCAGATGATTAGTTTAAGTAAAAACAAGTTGAAGGGTGGTGTACCTAGATCCTTGGAAAGTTGTGACTCACTCGAGCTCCTAGATCTTGGAAATAACTATTTGGAGGACGTATTTCCCTTTTGGCTGGGTGCAATTTCAGGGCTGCAGGTTCTCGTCCTTAGGTCCAACAAGTTCCATGGTGTTGTAAGGGCTTCAAGCAAGACCGGCTATAGCTTCACAAAGTTACGGATCATTGATCTATCATACAATTCATTTTCTGGTAATTTGCCGCAACAATACTTCCAAGAATGGTCAGCAATGAAAGAGACACAAGCACCTGCAGGTTATATGGAAACAGAAATCTTTACTGTTGAGGTGTCAAACGAGCAGGTCCTTTATACCTGGGGTGAGAATTATTCATACTCAATGATTATGATCAATAAAGGTGTAAGTTTGGAGTATGGGAAGATACCAATCTTCGTAGCAATTGATCTCTCTAGTAACAAGTTTGAAGGGAACATCTCAGAATCCATCAAAGACCTTATTGGTCTGCAATTCTTTAACCTTTCAAATAATCAACTTTCTGGAGTCATCCCACCGTTCATTGGAAAGCTGACAAATCTTGAGTCGTTGGACTTATCTAGCAACAAATTATCTGGAATGATGCCTCAAGAATTGGTACAACTGAATTTCCTCCAGGTCTTTGATGTCTCTTACAACAATCTCAGTGGACGTATACCGCAGGGTCCACATTTCAATACCTTTGAAAGCAATTCGTATGTTGGAAATTCAGCATTATGTGGATACCCTTTATCCAGGAAATGTGGAAGGTTGGATCCTTCAACAGTTTCAGTTGATGAAGGTACCGAGCCTGACTTCCCAAGCAGAGTTGATTGGGTTGTCATGCTTGTTGGGGTTGGAAGCGGCCTAGTGATCGGGCTGGTTTTTGGTAACCATCTAACGATACGAGGTTACAAATGGTTTCTTGCGAGGTTACAAGCAAAGAGTATAAATGTTTGGAGTTAGCAATTGAGCTCCAGGATAGAAAAGAGTTGATAGCAGAGTTGTTAAGACTGGCCAAATGACCAAGGGATCCCATATCAAGTCCATTTTGCACTTTGGACGCACACACTTTGTTATCCATCGCAAATAGTGGAAACTTTGATTTGCACCCAATTGAAAAAGTTCAAGTAAGCCTATATATATATATATATGTTTGAAGATGAAGTAAACAATGTTTTTAAAATGACGAAGAAATTGCAATGGTAGATCGAATCCAAGTCTTACTTCTTTTGTTTGTTATTAATAGTATATGTATATCTGTGAGTGCTTGTTAATATTTAGAAATCTTAATTATCGAGTGAAACTTCGAGTAAATTGAGATATTTTATTTGTAATTCTTTATTGTTTATTAAGATTTTCATTTATTATACTCCCCCGTCCTATTTTAATTGTGTTAATTTGTCAAGTCTTTTACTTATGAATTTTGTAAATATTTTTGTTTGTGTTATATATTAGTTGATGAAAGTTTATTATTGATAAGTACTTTTTAAAACTCAATCAACTTATATATGTTATATTAAGTGTTATATAGCACAAACATAAATATTTACAGTCAAAGTTGAAGGAAGAAGACTCAAAAAGTCAAAATAATGACAACTTTTTTTTTTGAAAGGCAGAGCGGATAAATGACTAACACCCCTAACTTTGATGCGCCCACGCCGGGTTCGAATCTTGGCAGAGTTTGCTCTCCCATGTGTAGATGAGTATAACATTGTTAAGGCCTCCTTACCATATTTGCATTTGGCAAGATTTGAACTCATGACCCCCTACGAAGATCCACAAAGTGGAAAACTCCCTAACCACTAGGCTATCACCCTAATGGCAAAATAATGACAATTAATATGGGACGAAGGTAGTATAGGTTTTTCTCATCTTTTCTCCTTTTTTTGTGTAGTTTTTATCTTTTAATTTTAATTTTTCATTTTTTGAAACTTTTTTTTTTTTTTATTTTCTTTTAACAAAATCCATTCAAAAAAAAAAAAAAATAAAAAAATCATGTGTTACGTGTTAAAAAACGTATGGAGACGGTACGGGCGTTGCCCTACATCCATTATAAAGGGGTTGTCACCGGACGCATATGAGAATGGTATGAATTTGATGGACGGCAATCCAAGAGATGGTGACTGTTGTTACGGTACGGACGTAGCCCTTAATGCTAAGGGCTTAGAGATGATTTTTCGATGGTTTCTTACCATATATGTGGTTCTCGTTGGATCCCTTCACTATATATATATGGGGCGGCTCCGGTTCATTACTGGTATTACAGTTAAAATAATGCTTTGGGTATTTATTTAATGCGAAAGCCATCGTGAAAGTGAAAGTGTCATTGTCTCTTCAAAGTTATAGTGATACTCGTTATATATAAAATGATGATGATGATGTGTTCTTTAATCATATATCAGTTGAATGTGTTGACAAACACTTTGAAAGCCAATTCAAACTCCTCTCAGTTAATTCACCCCCATGGCTCCAATCTTCAATCTTTTCATTTTAATGCAAATTATATCCTGTATATACCTACTGCCGGTCCTCATATGCACTACATCCCTATCAACCCGTTGTGAGGAATGTGTGGCTTTGTTTCAGTTTAAGCAAAGTATTTTTGATGAAAATCACGATACTGCTCACGGGTATCAAAAGCTTGATTCGTGGAGGCTAATTGCAAGCAATGCATCAGATAGTCGTCGTGATTGTTGTTTGTGGGACGGTGTGGCCTGTAGCGATAAGGGCCATGTGATTGGGCTTGACTTGAGCAAAAGCTTTCTTCATGGATCAATTAACTCAACCAGTACCCTCTTTAACCTTGTTCATCTTCAGAAACTCAACCTCTCGATGAATGACTTCGCTAAATCTGAAATCCCACCTGAGATTGCTCGTCTAACGCAACTAAAAAGCCTTGATCTTTCTAAATCTAACTTCACTGGCCAGATACCTTTTGAAATCTCTCAGTTGGTGCAGCTGTCTTCGTTAGATTTGTCATGGGATTCACTAAATGTCCAAAGTCCTAACTTTGAGAATCTGGTGAACAACTTAACTTCACTAGAAGAACTCCATCTTTCTGGGGTTAATATTAGTTCTTTTGTACCTAGTGTTTTGGCAAACTTTACTTCATTTAAGTCAATCAAACTCCAAAACTGTCAACTACGAGATGAACTTCCGTTAGCAATATTTAACTTACCGAAGCTGAGAATTCTTAATGTAGGAGTCAATCCGGGCCTCACAGGCTCGTTGCCCGGATTTCACAGCAATTTACTTGAGTATCTTGATTTGTCTTCAACAGGTTTTTTTGGGCTTATACCGGATTCCATAAGCAATCTAAACCATCTGGTAGTCTTGAACGTTGGTTCATGTCATTTCTCGGGGCGTATTCCAGGTTTGTTGGTCCCTTGTTTCTCTCGTCCCTCTCTTTAACGAAACAACAATATACTAAACTATTTCTTCTTATTATTTCACAACCGTACCTTACACATATATATAGTTTTCCAATACAAACAGACACATACTAAACAACATGACTCTTCCTAATCGACACCAACATAATAACCGTTTTTAACTACCAACGGTTGTAGACTTTCTTTTTGACATACTAGACCCTTTAACTTATATACATAACTATTTGACACACATGGATTAATAGATTAGTATCCAATACTCCCCCCTAATTTATTAATCCATGCCTTCACTTCTTCAAGCTTCATCATCTTTATCCTTGAACTTTGGCTTGTTTCCATTTCCTTTGTCTTGATCTTTAACACGAACTATGTCTTGAACTTCTTCATTGATTTCACTTCTTTCTTCCTTGTCTTCAATCTTATCTTGATCCACTACTACACAAATGTAAATAGGACCCCGTAAATAAAACCCGCTTTTCTTAATAACCGAATTATATTTAGGTTAGCTTGCAAATTTAAATAGAACCCACTAAATAAAGCCCGCTCTTTCTTTCAAGGCCGAATCATATTAAGATTAATTTAATAATGTGCCCAAATAAAACCCGTTTATTTATACAACCGGGTCATATCGAGGTATTATTTCCACCGGGATAATTTATTGACTATATCAAAGATTTAAGTATTAGCGGTTTACCCCAAATCCTATTTTTATTTTTATGTACGCGGTAAACCCCTACATTAGTTCCCTCTAAAAAATTCTTGAAAGTTCCCAAAACATTTGACAGCAACATATAACCGCTAAAAGAATTTGTCAAATCTCAAGAAAAATAATTACTCAAACTTGTGGGTTTCGGGCTACTTTGGGCCTTTGGGGTAATAGTGGCTCGTGGTGGAAGATATTCCGGCACCTGAAAACAGTTGCCAAACGGCTTCGTAAATACGGCCAGATTTTAACCTATCTTAATCTTTTTCCTTTTTTTTTTTAATTATTAATTGGGTGTTTTTTAGTTGATTATATCGATTTTATTGATTAATAATTTGATAAAGAATAGATCAGAGATAGTGGATGGTTTTACATGTTGTCAAACCTATAATGAATCGTGAGTATCCTATCATCATTGTTTCTTTTGTTTTTAACTAATCGTTTTGCTTATTATACATATACTTATGAAAGCCTACCCGACCTAATTGTCGTGTTGACAAATTCATTGTAGAAGAAACTGGGAATTTGGGATATAGCAGCAGCGATTGTATGAATTCAGTGAGTATTCTATTCGATAAGTTTTGTCTTTTTATATACTATGCCGTATATTCCTGAATATAAATAGGATTAAATTATGATGATTTATACGAACCAATGAAATCATTGGATTTTAGCATAAATTTCAGGTTAGTTAAAGTTCTTTTTCCTTTCTCTATTAAACGATGGATATTAGTACAATGTAGATTTTATTGTTTTCGCAATTTGTTTTATTACTTCAGTGTTAGTATAATGTCCTTCATGTGTTTCTATAATGCAAACGGTTATTGATTCCAATTTTTTTTTCCCCCTATTTTTAAAATTCTCTACAGGTTGTAGCTCTTCAATTCAGATTCAGCTTCTCTATTCATGAAAATCTCCATTAAAAATGGTAATGTTTTCCATTTAGAGACATTACATTTCTTTAAATTCTATTGTAATTGTTTTGGTGGGATGTAGCGTTGATTACAAGTCTTACGGTTTTGGTATTAGCCTACTAACAATTATTTGATTTCTTATATTTTCCATATTTGTTATCACTTGATCAACATATTGTTAGCCAGTATTAGTTATTTGCAGTTCTTTTTAACTATTGGAGGTTTGTCACTTTCATATACTCTTTGCTCTCAATATTATACTTATTAGTTTACATATTTATTGTTGGTCAAAGTGTTAAACACTTAAACCCATAATAACCAGATAACTAAAACATGAATACAGTATAAATGCTTCTTTGAGTGTGCTTTTCATAAACGTTTGTTTATAGAATATCACGGAAGTGTCAATTTATTTGTTTCTCAATGTAAATGTTTTTTTTTTTTTTTTGTTTTCCATTTCTTAGACAAGTCAATTAGATCAACGGAATTGCTTCAAGGTCCAACATATAGTTACGATAATTTAAAAGTGACGACAAATAATTTATGCCGAGGAAAAGAAACTTGGAGGGTGGATTTTTGGAGAAGTGGATAAGGTAGTATTTTGGTCAAATTTGCACATTGTGATTCATTATTTATAACTAGTTATGTTTTGTTTATGTCGGCTGAGTATATTTTTGTTTTATAGAGGCTAAGGAATGACCGAATGATGATTGTTTTAGTTCACGTATATTTATTGGTATGTGATATCAAATCCATATGCACAAGTTAAAAGGGATTGAGCTACCACCACCAACGAAATACATTGTTGGAATGTTCTTACCTACTTTTGATACTACAAGGAGCAAAGCAAGATTGTATTCACAAAGGTAATTCAAGTTTTTATCATCTCTTATGAATGCTTTGTGAAGATAAGTCTTTGATAATTTGTGTTTATGTCTTTTTGTGTTTATAACAGAGTTTTATAGTACTGTCCGTAGATTGAGTCACTGGGGCACACCATTCTTGGGTGGCGTACTATCCTGATTGATAATTCTGGTTTGGTAAAGTATGCTCTACAAAAGAACCAAATCATTAAACTGCTGGTGTATGACTTCGGTAGCATAGGAAAAGAGAAATTCTTGATCTTGGAATGAATGGAAGTGCAATGTTGATGTACAAAACCCATAGATGAAGATACGCGAAGGGATCTGTTATCTTTAGCTAATGACTTGGTTTATAATCTTTGTATTTCATTCTATAATTGTACTTATAATGCTTCGTTTAGGGCTTTAGGCCTTAAGGGAATTGATTTGTTATGCATTGTAGTGATGTTATGGTTTTAACTTGGAATGTCGTTGATTTCAAACTTGGTTTTATTGAAGTTTATAATAAATTTGGTGTGTTTTCAATCTTGTGAATTTGGTTTGATCAATTATATAGTGTTCTGTAATGTAATGTTGAGTGCTGGAGGGATAAAAAATAACAATAATAAGTGGCGTGTTCTATTACTAGGAGGAAGGCGGGTTCTAAACATAAGAGACGGGTTCTATTATTGTTAAAGGGTCCGGTTGTTGTTGTAAAGGACTCGGTTGTTAGGCGGGTTTTAATAAGAGGCGAGTTCTATTATGGGTAAAGGGTCCGGTTGTTGTTGTAAAGGACTCGGTTGTTAAGGGCGGGTCTTATTATCATTTAAATAGGACTCCCCCGCATATGACACGCCTATAAAGCGGGTTGTATTACACTTTTTAACCGGGGCAAATTAATGAACGTGTAGTAGTGATCATCCTTGTTAACTTTATCGGTATCTTCCATCACTTGTATCATCTCATGGTCTTGAATCTTCAACAATGTGTTTCTTGTATCACGATCTTCATATTCAACTTTCTTATATCTTGACTTGATGTCGTTCTCATTCTTGCTTTCCTTTTGAAATCTTGATGGCGTCTCTTGATGCTTCTTGCATTCGCCATAATCAACTCTTGGTTCTTCTTCTAGGAGTTTCTTATCCGATAAGACTCCATGGTTCTCTTTCTCAAACTTCTCTCTTTTTGTCTTTAACTCTTTTATCTCTTTGCTTGTGCAATCTCTTATCTTCTTCAGGTTCTCTAACTCCTTTTGCATTTGTTTCTCAAACGCAATCTCTCTATTTTTCATCTTCTTCTCAAACTCTTGTTTCTCCATCTCAAAGTCTTGGAGTAATTCAAACTTCCAAAACTCTAGTTTACTTCTTAAATCACTTTC
>JANDBE010000028.1:28592141-28614663 GCA_024320915.1 Erigeron philadelphicus
TTTATATAGGGACATAATAATATATTAATATACTAAGATGGACAGTTTTGGGGACGGCATTACGGCAGTAGTAGAGTTATATCAAATTTATAGGAAGACCAATTTAGTTAATATTGTCTCCTAAGGTAAGATGCATCATTTACGGAACCAAGCCATCTCATGGTAGTTGGTGTTATTGTGATTTTCACTTTTCAGTTATAGCTCATAAGTAACGATTATTGTCTTTCTTAAAGCTTTGATATTTCTTCTCTGGAAGTAATATATTAAAGTGTTACTATCATGTCTGATGAGTAAATACCATGTAGGTGAAAGGCAGACTTGAAGGTGGTCAGCTATACACACCAGCATATGTTGCACGTGTAAACGCAATGGTCCGTGGAGCTGCTAGGGCCATCACCATCCCTATGAACTTGTCAGCATTGTGGAGCTCATTGCAGGTACTACTACAAGAAATGGATGGTGCTAGTGGTGTCGCTGTCGAGGGATCATTTTTTCAATCAATGTTCAATGGATTGGTGAAGGAAGGGCAGGTTCTTGGATCAGTTCGTGCTGGAGTTCATTGGACACCCAGCGTAAGCGATTAATCATCCTTCATTAGTTATTCTTAGATTTTCCGGCCTTTTAAAATCTCAGACAACATAATCTTTTACGATTTTACGAGTCATCATTTTGTAATTTAAATGGCTATTACATCATGCAGGTGTTTGCCATCGCTCAAAAGGAATGTGTAGATTCTTTCTTTTCACAGGTATATAGTCGTATTTAATAATCCTGTTGGAACCTTGGGTACATATATCCATCATTGCCTTTATTTTGTTTTTGTCTAGAGACACTTTTTTCTAGGCTTAACTATTGCTTATTGATTCAGCAAATCTATTATAGAGGAAAATATTAGCCGTCTCTTTCTAAGTTCCTGACTACGCGTGCATCATATAATATTCTGTCTTTGAGGCCTGCTCAGTTTAAGTGCATGGTACTACAGAATGTCAGATATCCCCTTAAAGTTGTAGCTGAGATGATCATTTACAAACCTCACTTATTTACTAATTTTAGTGAAAAGCAATACCATCTATTATTTTAAGGCTTGTAGTTGTAAGACTCCTTTTTTTGTGGATATACTCTTCCCATAAATAACTAGCTTTGGCACTCTATTTAGGTCTACCATATTGATACACGTCAATTTGCTTAAGCTTTGGAAATATTCAAAGTTATAAAATGTTTTGGGCTTGGTAAATAGCTGGACAAGTTTAATAATCCTATATTGCATATATAAATGTCAAATATATTTCATTTTATGGGCTTCACACAACTGAATGGTACAAAGTCCAGTTGGGATTATTTGATAGAATATTAAAAAGTTTTATATGCATTAAGCAGGGAAGGATGGGAAAACATTTTTTGAATATCTAGAAATTTTCAGCAGTATGTTATAAACTAAATGGTATTGTGTGTTACAGAACTCTGTTGTCAGCTATGAAGCTCTGCATAAACTTGGAATTTCACAACCCGTTCAGTTTCTGCAGGTATTATAAGTCTCTTCTATGCATAAATTGTGCTGGAAATATCTTCCGAGGGAAAAAAAGTTTGTATGAATTAATTTTATAGGATTAAACTGAAGCTTCTTCTGATACTAATCTGATTAATGTTGTGGTCATATGCATGTATTTGTAGTCTAGATATCCTGAAGGCATACCCTTGGTCACTTTATTTGTTCACCCATCAACTGTTGAGATGCTGGATTCCGCGGTAGAGGATGCTATTGACCGTGGTAGCTGGTAAGAAAAATAACTGAAGTTTCAATGAGATGATATATAACGAGGAATCCAGGGCAACTGAAGTATCGTTGTTGAAGTACCACTTCTAAATAGTATGATCTTATTATGTTCACTGCAGGATTGATTCACTTTCAGTTTTACCAACATCCTTTTCTTCCCAGGATGCAAATAAGATGCTGTCTCTTTGTCCATCCATCCAGACGGCACTTAAGGTGATTCCTACCAAAAAAATTTCAAATTTAGTTCACAAGCTTGATGCAATTGGTTGAGCATTTATTAAGTATTAATTGCTGTGCTTCTTTTAGGTTAATAAAGCACTCATTTTGGGAGATTCATATGTTTTCAGCACTGGATTTGTCAAGGTACGATTCTTAATTCTGTAATATAAGAATATGTTTTTGCAGCCTAAACCTTCTTCTTTAAAATAATTGTGAGTTGTTCTTGCAGGATCTTTATGAGCGTATGGAGAAAGATTTGGATAACATTACTTTATCTGGGCATACAGATGACTCTCATGTTACCAAAGTTGCTAAATTAGGACAAGAAGCAATCAGCAATCTTGATTCTAATGACACAAGTAGTGAAAGTGGGTCCAATAAACAAGCAGCAGATAGAGGATCAAGGAAAAAGAAAGGAAAAACCAACACAAACACAAAAAATAGTGCATCTGATAATATATTGGATGATCAAGATCCTGCTCCTGCTAAATCAAAGAAAAATCAGAGGAAAGGCAAGGGTACATCTTCATCGCAGGGGTCCGACCCAAAGTCTAGTAAAATAAAAGACGAAACTCGTGGTATGTTTTCAGAAGAAGATTTATGCCAAAAGATAACTGAATATGTTCCAGACTTTGAAGATCAAGGTAAGTTCGGTGCTTTTTTTGGGCTTCTTTATATATGTTCCTTTTTACTTTGTAACTTGAGTGTCTGGTATTATAGCTGTTGATCCAGAGACAGTTCTTGTGCCATTAGCAAGTCATTTAAGACCCATGCTGCTAAATGCGTGGAACGAGAGGAAAAAGGCCTCATTTACTGATAATACACAGAAAATCAAGCGTGTGCTTGATAATTTGCAAAAGAAACTTGATGAGGTAAGACGAGGTACAGGGTTGCCAAATTTAGTACTTTTTTATGTCAAGATCAGTTTACGCAATAGTATGCTGTTTTCTGATGACTCTTTAACATCTTTATTGCAGTCTTCTTTGAATATGCAGTTATATGAGAAAAGTTTAGAATTGTTTGAAGACAACCCAACCACTTTGGTAACCATAAAACTCTAATTCTAGTCATAATGTCTATGTTTATGGCCTCTATCAATGGTATTAACCCACTTTGATGCTACAGACTCTTTTACACCGACATTTACTAAGAACTGCAGCTGCTCCTATGGTTGACATGCTCTTATCAAAGATGGTAACATTTACCAATCACTGCCTCTTATTTTTATTTTTTTTCTGCCCTACACACCTTGGGTTAAAGAATCATAATTATGTTACTCACATCAGGATATACTCAATAAGTTGAGAAATGGTGCTGATGTTCAAGACTTTGACAATACAGAATTTATTTCACTTAGCTCTGCGGATCGAATTACTCTGGTATGAGATGATTATCGTGTCTTTGTATAGTGGTTTTGTCAATCATTTTGACTTGTTTTATTGTGTATTTCTTTTTCCTTCTTACCGGGCATTTTTTTATATTAATAGGCAAAGAAATTCGAAGGGCCTCTATCTGTAAAGGCTAATGCAGTTGTCGAAACTTTGGAAGGGAAGGTCAGTCCTTTTTCAGAAGTACTTTTTAGTGAAACCTATTAACAATGTTGGAAATAGAATATCTAAAATACTGTATTTTGAATCTTATGATCTGATCTTGGCTCCAAATCTTATGCGACAGAGTGTTGAAGCGTATATGACAGCACTAAGAGCATTTGCAGATGAGTGGTAGGAAAGATGTTTCTATATATTTGGTGTTTTTCTTATCATTGTTTTGAAGAGTGGCTAACTGGCTATAGTGGACAATAAGTTAACTTATTTGATCGTTTCACTATTTCTGTAGTGGGTTAACCGTGAAAAAGCTTGACAAGAAATTGGAAAGAACTCTCCTCCATTCATATCGCAAGGTATTTTGTCATTGGAGCCTTTATTGATTAAGAAAGGAGGGATTGGGTTGTAATCATATAACAGTTCCAAGTACCTATGTATTTTTTGTATACAATAAAAAATCATGGGTTTGCCCAACCAACTGATCCTAAAAAAATACCTATTTTGCACTGTTACCAACCTGCCAATTTTCCACCTGCACTATCATATCATTTTCTTCATCTGTTACATACTTGAATGTTACATGACACATTTGGAACTGTTTTCAGGATTTATCTGCTCAAGTTTCTGCTGAAACTGATCCAGTTGCCATTCTGCCTAAAGTTGTTTCTCTACTTTATATACAGGTTCAAACAAGCGTTACCTCATGCTTGCATATTTTCACGCTTATATTACCATATAAAATTGCTTAAACATTTAATATTAAATTCTATTATCTTATTCTTACTATTGTCATTTCATTTGTTGACTGAAGTTTTACTCAAGAGCTCTTCAAGCACCAGGGAGGGCCATTTCAGTTGCAATCTCTAAGTTGAAGGTATGCGTTATTTGTCCTAATGCAATTTCATCAAGATTTGAGTACCATTACTAAGGCTTATGATATAAGCTACATACTCATCATTTAGCAAAAAATTAGTGTATGTCACTAAAAATTCTAACAGGTGATTATAAAAGTGCATGTCTATTTATGGTTTATTTTCTAAATCAATACATAATATTACAGGATAAATTAGATGATTCAGCGTACAAAACCCTAGAGGAGTACCGTGCTGCAACGGTGACACTTTTGCAGCTTATATCAGCAGCAACAGGCGATGTAAGTCAATAGGTGGACTTTGATCAGTTTAATTAATATCATGTTTGTTTACTTACACGTATAATTTTGGTACTCTAGGAAGAAGATTGTACATCTGACAGGACTTTAAGCAAAAAGGAGCTTCTGGAGAGGTTGATGCCGGCGTTGAAAGGCCTAGTTGCTCGTCCTTCACAATAGGTTCTTCTAACATTTAAGATATACTCCAAACAAACCAAAAGTATCATCCGATTTGGAGAGACAAGCAATGCTGTTAATTTTGGCTGCCTTAGTTTTTAGGAGAGCTTAAGATGTAGAAAGGAATGTCAGGAGTCTCTCATCGATGCAAAGTAGCCGAGTATGTAAACTTGTTAGTTTATAATCGTGGATATAGACTAGACGTTAAAGTAAATCAATGAAGAATGTAAGCAAAGCATGCCATATAAAATATAGAAATGATAATAGTTTTGAGGGCCAAGGGCTATGTCATCAGTAATTAATTACATTCATAAAAATGAAATTGATAATACACTCACTGGTAACCTATGATATACATAGTACATTGAAAAAACGATACTTGAAAATATAGATATAGGTTACAAATTTAGATAAAACAACATTTGCATGTAAATGAACTAAACCAATGGGCATTCACAGGCAAATAATCGAGGGTTTACAAACGTAAAATAATGGAGAATGTTTTTAAAATCTCGTTTGAGTAAGCTGAATTAATAAATAACAAGTACTAAGTTGGTTGGTTTGGTTTAGCTATGGTTGATATTTTAGCTAAACCGGTTTTGAAAGTTGAATCTTTTTTTTTTTTTAATGTTGTTTCGTATATACAGTAAAACCTTTATAAATTAATAATGTTGGGACCATGATATTTTATTAACTTAGCGAGATATTATTGTATCGATAAATTAATAAATTATTAATTTAAAGAGATTCATGCATTTCATTCAATATTTTCATGTCTGATGTACATTCACATATTAAGAAACAAAAGTCTATAGCAAATTCCTTTTCATACAATAAAATTCGTTTGATGAATCCAACCGGCTCAGGTAATTTAAACGACGTAAACTCTCGAAGACATTCGGAGCTTGAATGTTTGATTACATGTGTTCATTATTAGCACAAAACAGATGTGAACGCATTACGAGATTATCCTCGTGAAAATAATGAATGTTTTGTTGTTCAAAACATTGAAGAAATTATGACAGATATTGTTGATGCAGTAGTTTTGAAATAGGTCAGTCGGAAAAAAGCATTGCAAGCAGCAACAACAAGTTTTCACAACTTTTTGTTCCATACGATAATACAATGTCTCAACTTTTAAGTGTAATGGAGAAATACAAAGATATGTACATATTGAACATGGATTTGAAGTTAAAGAAAAAACAATGGATCGTAGATTCATTTTAGACTTAGAATATTAGAATTTTGGAATGTTTAAAGAATTATTAATTTATAGTTTTGATGGGACCTATATATTTACATTGGGGTTTCAAAAAAATTATTATCTTATTATTTTATTAATTGGTGTCCAATTTTGTACTGGTCCCAAGTTAGGACCGGACAAATTATTAGTTTTATCGAGGTTATTAATTTATCGAGTATTAAATTATAGAGGTTTCCATTGTATGAAGCATAATGGGTTATTAATTTATCGAGTATTAAATTATAGAGGTTCTATTGTATGAAGCATAATGAAACTACAATTGACAACAAACCAAATTATAAAAGATGAAAAATAACAATAACAAAACAATTCAATATACAATAAAAAACAAACACGAAAAGCATACAAAAAGAATCAAATTTAGAATGGTATAAAAAAATCGTATATTTTTTCGCTGAGAAATTTACTGAACTTGATTTTTTTTTAAAAAGGAGAGGAATAATATGAATAAGAATGATTAATAAAAATTTTGTTTGTAAATATAATAATTTATTGGGAGAGTTTTAAGAATGTTATATATTTTTAAAATTTAAATAAATTTGTTTTGATAGAAAAAGAGTATGATAGAGTTTTAAGTACACATATTTATCTAATGAGCAAATAAATAATAAAACAAATCTAGAAAAAATAGAGAGGTCTCTAGAGTAATTATGAGTGAGTTTTAGGCCTATAAAAAGCGTTAATGAGTGTCAAGTGTACCTCAATCTCTTCTTTTAACTATAAGATAGATAAGACTAATTACAAACTCGATACATTAATTATTCAATAAATTAAAGTATTAAAATCGAATAGTACATCAAAATGTTTCATATAACTTTTAATAAAATAAAAAAAATATAAACATATCTTATACTCTTAATAGAAAAAAAAAGAGCAATTTTAGTAGGTAAATATGAGATGAAAAAGAAGACTCTTAACTCTTACATATGGTTAACATTTTTATTTATTAAAGGTAAAATTTTTATTTATTAATAATAAGGTAATATTTTTATTTATTAAACCTACTTAGATTTTAATGAACAAAATAATAATTATTACATCATTCCGAATGATCATGTAAAAACATTAGAGTTACAAAAAAACAAAATCAGTTATAAATTATAAACTCAATGTCTAAAAATAGTTCATTGGTAATTATCAATCAATACTAATATATAAAGTAGTATTTATTTAATTCTATCTTTTCAACTACTCCTAATAACTCCAAAATATCCCTAAATATTTGACATCTCTCACAATTAAAACATATAGTCTCTAAAAACACTCTTTAATAAATTAATTTATAATATTCCTTAACTCCTAAAATAAGTACACTATATACATCTTTTTACATCAATAATATACATTACTCGTCACCACTACAAACAGTCGTCACTACTCGTCGTTGTTGCTATCACGAAACCGTCGTCACTACCATCATCGACTGCAGAACCACATACAAAAATTGGGTAGCCCGAGCTAAGTTATATAATTTTTTTGGAATATAATGTACTTTTTATTAATGTTCAAATAAATATGGGATACCGATCAATATAATTAACTTTGAACTTTAATTTTTTTATCAATATATATTACTTATAAAGATGTAATTGTTCAAATAAATGTGTAATAAATACGATCATATGTGCATAAAACTTTTTAAATCTGTCAAAAATCATAAAAGTTCAAAAAAATTTTGCTGAAAATCGTAACAATCTAGCTAGTCGTTATCAATAATTTACGGCAATACGAGGCCAGTACAAAAAATGTGTGCTACGGGTCATATTTGATCCTGATTCTATTATTATCGTCACCGCTCACGTGAACATCTATCAAAATTTTTCTAAGGTGTTTCATGTGTCTTGGTTCATCGTAAACTATCGCTTGCTAAACACATGTAAAAGGAGCTAGACACCTAGTTGGTAATAATATCGTTCGCATATTATTGAAATATCATTATATGGATTATTTTTATGTTGAGCATTAACTACTATAACATATAAAGATGTCACATATTTATTATCTTTTAGAGAAAACACTTTAATTCGTCATCGAAATTAAATGTTATCACCTTGCATGTGTAGTATAAAAACACCCAAAATCACCTATAAGAACTCACCCTTAACTTCTCATTTCTTCTTGCTCGATCAAAAAATTAAACCATGCTTAGATCCTATGAAAACCCCGGTCGTGCTAACGCACGACTTAGCACATCATTTCCAGCTTGTAGGCACTTTAACTTGCCCGAAAATGAGAGTTGTTTTACCTCCCAACCCACCTGGAATCCGCAAATACCACAATTGATCACCCAATACGAAGTCGTTGAGTCAAGTTGGTTAACCACCGAAACACCAAGTATCGACCTTGAACTTGAGTTAGGCCAGCCTGGTCAAACTATCGCCAAAAAAGGGCAAAAGACCAAAAAAAAATCTCAAAAACAAGACAAACCTGCCGGCCCTAGCCGAGCACATACTAAAAGAGTTGATTACTATGGACCTTGTTCTAGATGTGGCAGAAAATTTGATATTTCTCAGACCTATGCTGGCCACATGTATTCTCACTATAGAAGGGAAGCCAAGGAGTTGAAGATCAGGAATGAAAAATGGGGCAAGACTCTCACAATGTTTACTCAAAGTTAATTTAATTAATTAGTATATCTTTGTGTTGTTTATGTTAATTTCCTTTCAATTTTCTTGTTTCTAGTTTGTGGATCTAAGTATGGTATCCATACGAAAATAAAAATCTGGAATCCTAGCTATAGCTAGATAAATAATGTCTGTTTCAATTATATGGAGAATAAATTTAATTGTGTTCTTGCAAATTAAAGAATTTATACAAAGTAAATTTCGCACCATATATAGGTTTTAATTTAATTCGATATATCAAAAGATCGAGCAAGTTATTTATCAACCAACAAAAATCTATTTAAATTATCGTTATAGTTAGTTTTTAAAAGACTTCTATTTAAATTATCGTTATAGTTAGTTTTTACGCGGGTGAATGAGTTATGGCACGCGCTTAGACAAAATTCTAAATTTTCAAAAGAATAAATTCTACAAAAAGAATTCTATTTAAACAAGTTGCTTTCAGATTCGGATGCCCTTGCTGGTATGGAGTTTCCATTCCTTAACCATTTGGCTTCTTTCTTCTCCATTCATGCTGCTGAGATCCTGCTATTATAGCCTGCATTCATTCCTGATAACGCTCCTTGATAGTTGTGGTTAGCCCTGCGTGGCTTTTTTGGGGTAAATGCCCTTGAACAATTTAATTTCTTGTGATTGGTGCTGGTTTATGTGGGCAAGTAAAACACTTATTTTTTGGGTATGTTATACGTGTCGTCGTATATATTTTCTAACTTCCTCTATGTGCTTGCTCTTCTTACTTGCTTGGGTGCTTGGTTGTATGCTTTATCTTGGCGAGTCATGTCGCGTCTTCTATTGCGGAGTGAGTACTTGTTTATACTTGTCTTTGTCATATACAGCTTCATACTGGGGTTTAATAATTTTCTCTTCTGGCTTACTCTGCATAGGAATGCGTTTTGACTTTACATTGGTTTCTGTTCTTTTAACATGTCGTCCGTGGCCGGGGCCAAGCAAGAATGATTTGTATTAAGTATTCTTTTTCTCCTTTTTAACTTGGTTGATCATGCTTTATCGATCATACTCGTTGTGGAGGCCCGACCGATACCGCAGCCTGGGCTGGACAGAATAGCTTTCTTTTACATGTCAATTCCTAACTATCTTTCCGCAGCTTGGGCTCGTCGTGATAGTTTTGATCATTTGTTATGTATCCACAGCCTGAGCTGGACGTGATAGCTTAACATTAATTTTGCCTTGGCCATTCATCGCATATTCGCAACCTGAGCTTGACGTGATAGTTTTGATCATTTGTTATGTATCCGCAGCCTGGGCTGGGCGTGATAGCTTAACATATTAATTTTGCCTTGGCCATTCATCGCATATCCACAGCCTGAGCTGGAGGTGATAGTTTTGATCATTTGTTATGTATCCGCAGCCTGGGCGGGACGTGATAGCTTAACATATTAATTTTGCCTTGGCCATTCATCGCATATCCGCATCCTGAGTTGGACGTGATAGCTTGTTGAATTGTAATTTCACAGCCATTCATTGCTTATCCGCAGCCTGGGCTGGACGTGATAGCTTGTTGAATTTGAATTTTCGCAGCCATCCGAAAAAGGTAAGTAATATGCTCCCTTTAATTCTCTATGACAGCCAGATTAGTTGGCTTGGGGTTGGATCTCGTTTTATTCTCTTGTATTTTCTTCTCACGACTGCTCCTCTATATTTTAACTTGGTGCTTCATCTTGTTTCTCATATCTTTGTGAGGTGTTTCTTTTTCCCTTGACGTCGTTTGTTCCCGGACCTTGTCGGTATCCATAGCCTATTACGTTTGATATGTACCATGGGGAGAACTCTGGTCCGGGGCACCTGACACTTGTTGATTGCTTTTGCGGGGGTCTTCTTGACCCGGTTTCTGCTATACCCTGCAGTCCTGGTATTGGTATCTTATACGCTTCCAACTCTTTCCATTTGTCATTTTTTACAATTCCGCTAGGGTTTGTTGCGTGACTAACCATGCTCTGTCTCTTCTCGTGAAATTCTTCTGGGGTTTTTTCGCTGAACCTGAACTCTTGAAATTGTGATATCATTATATCAGTTTTTCCTGCATCCTCTTTGTCAGAGTGTTTCCGCTAGCGATCGTTTCCTTACTCTTTAATTTTATGTTTTTATGGGACATGGCTTCTACGTAGGTTGCCAGGCTTGATCCTATTAACCTTCGAATTGCATGTTCCTCGTGGGCTGCGATCTTGGTATGATGTCATTGCCTTGCTCGTGACGTTTGCGTTGGTACATTCTGTTGTTTGTTCTGGATTCACGTTGCCGTCGCGTGTTGCGTGTCGGGTATTGTTCGACTTGCCGAAAGGTTATTGTTTCTTAAAAGGTTTACTTGCTTTTTGTTACTGGCCCTTTTTTTCCGTTAAAGTTGAAATTTCTCCAGTCTTTTCGGTATTCTTGAGCAATATCCATTGTCTTGTATTTTTGCGATGACGCGATAGGTGGATGACACTCGGATTCTCCGTCAATAGTCCCGTTGCCATCATCCGTTGCAAGATCAAATTTAGAGTGCGGATGGCGCCACTTGTTTAAGCAAGGGTTCTTGTTTAGGTACGGGGGGTTAATCTTGCGGAGGACGAGATGGAAAGGTTAAGGATACTTGTTGGCGATTCCCTTACGGTGAATGACTCGTTGTCCACGCCACGAAGTATTTTGGGTATGTGAATAGTGTCATATCCCAAATGTGGATTTGGGATGGGTATTTATAGGGATTGTGGATCGAGGTTGGGCCCTCGATCCTTTGTACGATCCAATGGGGTTCCTTGAATGTGATGTTTGTCTTGTAGTATCGTGGGGGACCAACTTTATGGGAGTGATACTTGAATTTGGTGTTACCGCGGTCTAAGCTGTTGTCTTCCTTTTGGTCCATTCTTTTACGGGTCCGGTCCGTCCTCGTGTTCCTTCGGTCACTCCCTGAGAATAGTTCTGGTGGTGCTAGTGAGGTGGTGCACCATCATCCTTAAATCAAACTTAACTTTTAATTAAAGTCATTAGATCAAAATGCTGATATCATATACCTTTTTAAACTTTTATATTTTTAAGTCTAATTTAATAAATCATTAATTATGAAAACTAATTCCTAGATTTTATATTTATGGGAATGAAATTTATTTAATTTTTATATATTTATAAGATTTTTTTTGACTTTGTATAAATTCTTTGTCATTTAACATAATAAGTAATAAACATAAAAAGATAAATGAGTGGAAACTGGTTATAAATATTTAGTTATACATCATTAGTATCTTATGATATTTAATAAAAAATATTAATATATACATGGTTGTTTGAATATTTAAAAAAATGAACAATTTTAAAAATGACATATCATCATTTTTCAACATCTTTATCTATGTTTGTTATGATACGATATTATATAAATTTAACATGTAATTAATTATCTTCAACATATAAATATATCATTATTTTATACTAAATATTATCTGACAAAATACCTGACATTAACATACATATCCTATTATCATACATAGCCAATGGGTTGGTTGCTCATTAACAAGGTCTCAAACCTTGAGAAATCTTATCAGAGTTCGAATTTTATTTTTTACATTTATAGATGTATATTATTGGGTGGTTTTTGAGAATTCTGGGTTCATCACACATATGTGTAGTTCGAGCTTTGCATATTTCTCATTTGGATGTCACTGTGATATTTCGAATGTTAACTACTAATTATTAAACAACTGTTAAAAAAAAATATCAAATCTCAACGTGTCTTATTTATAACGAAAACTTAAACCGCATATAACACGGAAATGATCTAGTTTATTTATAAATCGAACATTTTATTTCTCTTCTTCTTCTTATCAAATTTTTTACTATCGTTTTCAATTTCAGTTCGAGTTACTTTATTAGATCAAAAAAGGGATAAAAATGGATCCATTTATAATACGATAAAATCCAAAACAGAGGGCTTAAAGCCGTTCATTCAAGTTTTAACAAGATTTTCGAGGATTGGTCTGTGGCCCACTCTCTCCCCCAATCCCCCCCAATTCCCCCTCTGTCTACTTTCCATTCCATCATCTCTTCCTCACTTCCAATAACCAAACTCCCCCAAAAATCTCCTCATGTCTCAGGTCTTTCCTTCCTTCATTAATTCTTTTTTTCTTTTTATTCCCAGTCTCCACTCAATACATACTTACACTTATGTATATATATTTTACACACCACTTTTATTATATATATTTTTTTTAATTTGGTGATTTCAATTTTATTTTTATAGGTGAACGAAAAGGTCTCAGAATCTAAGCCCACGACCGCCCCTGGTATGTGTCTATCTCTATATTATTATTATTTGGTACTTTTTAATTCTTAGTGAGGTAGATTTTGTATGTTCTACATGTAATATAGGGCTAATTAATAACGTTCTAAACATATAACCTTGATAAGATAATCTTTTCAGTCACTTAACCTTTTTTTGAACGATATAATCCTAAACTTTGAAACAATAATCTTTTCAGCTATTTATCTTTTAAATGATAAAATTAAGTTGTTTTACCATTTTACTTTTATTCGAAAGGGTAAGTTTAGCCAAGTAGTACCACAACTAGGGCTACCAATATTGCCACCCTAGTTTAGTTAGGCCGGTGCCAACCCTTTGTTCGTGGCTCTTCGTTGAAGGCATCGACGGAGGAAGGGGTTGGCAGCGAAGAGTCCTGGAGCTCGTCGATGGAGCTGTGTCGATGGGAAGAAGGAGGAGGACGAGGCGGAGGAGTATGTGTGGGGTCAGAGGAGCGCAGAACCAAACAAAAAAAGTTTTTTTTTTTTAAAAAAAAGTGCAGCTTTTTCGTATATATATATACATATATATATATATACAATACAAACCGGGAAGAAGGAAGAAGCCAGCAACCATATTTTTTGGCTTTTTGTTTATTTTTTTAAATTTATATGATAGGTCCTTCAAAAATATACAAGTTACATATTTTTCCTATTTATTTTAGAATACAAAATAATGCTTACTTTAACATGTAAAGGTATATATATAAAAAATAGACAAAATTATATAGTTTTAAATTGTTATTTATTTTAGGATAAATATAAAATAAAAATAAATAATAGTTGAGGAAGAGTGAGGAAGAGGTGAGGAAGAGGTGTGGTTGGTAGTGAGTAAGGAAGATGTGTTTTAGGAGAGGGAAAAGCTGATTTGGCACTGAGGAAGAGCACGAACTAGTCCATGGGTTGGCAGAGGCCTAAGAGGTTTAAGTGGTAAAAACTAAAAACTCTAAGTTTAGAATTTTTACCATTTCAAATAAAAGTTAAAGTGATAATAGCAATAAGTCAACTAACATTAAAGATTCTCTTGTTTAAAAAAATTAATGTATATAGTTAAAGCAATTATTTTGTCAAAGTTTAAGATTATATTTTTAAAAGTGGTAGTTTGGTGATTAAATATTTTCAAACTTATCAACCTTATAGTATAATATAATAGTAATAATTAGTATAAATATTCCAGGATTTTTTTAAATCGGGTGCTTGAACTATAGTAAATTGAAAAGAAATACGTGTGTGAAAACGTATTAAATTTCTCACGTTTTGCTAGTGGTTCCTGATCCCGTATAGATATCCAAGGGTTAAAAGCTTAGATCAAGAACATGTCTTGAAATACATATAAGTTGCTATGAACATCGCCCGGGCGAGATAAAAGCCTATCCGGGTCAATAACCGGGCGAGATGAAACATATCCGGGTGAGAATAGCAAAGGGATTTAGTTTCGGGTCGGCGCATATAAACAAATAGATATATGTAAAGAGTCGATCCGATCCACATACACGTACCAATAGTCTACAACCGGGTGAGAAAGCGGGTCGGATCCGTTAGGGTCGGCCAAACTAATATAGAGATATCCTTGATTTCCGATTTCCATATGCGCCTGCTTCCTTCCTACATATATATGTGCAACCCGGGTAGGAACTAGGGTAGGATTGATTCCGGATCTACTTGTACCGGGTCGGATTAAAAGGAGGCGGATCCTATTAGGGTCTACTTGGAGGACTTACAATTATTCCTTTTCTTTCCCTCTCCTTGCGCCGCTCTCTTTCTCTCTATATCTAAAGTCTATATATTTAAATATGAACGACAGGTGTATATATATACATGTATTTATGACTTTAGTTGTAAGAAGGGAGGAGGAAAGATAGATTCTTTTGATGAATAGCAACTATGGGCTCGGCCCAAGGAGTATAGTGTATAACATGATAACATAATCCTTGGCGTGTGAATATGGATCCAATAGCCTTTGTATAAACATATTCACACTGTATATAGTTACTACAAAAGGAAATACACCATACAAGAATATTGGAAAGAAACCTGTTAATGTTCTAAATATTCTTATATAAATACCTGCTCAAGAATTGTTAGGAGACATTCAATGCATTTCCAATGTAATACTTACAATCAATCACGATTCAATCATAGCAATCATGATTCATATCATATTACACAATCATTGCCACCTTAGGTTCGTCAAGAACTTGTTAGGTTCGCACTAAATTATCAGGAGTGTGGTGATTGTGTTATAATCTTAGTCCGTCACTGAGCCAATTAATTTAGGTTCCTAAAAAGTTTTGATTTTTGCTATGGTAGTGTAACATGTAAAATGCTGACGTGGCACTTGTTTTGATTGTGTGAGGATGTCATGTCAGCAAAATATAAGAACTGGTTAGTGGATAACGAGTTAATACCATACAAATCGATACGAAAGTTTGTATCATACAATAGTGGTTTGAAAGTCCGATACAATAATAAAGTAGTTTATTACATTTTGATGCAGTTATACCTAAAAATAAAGAATGATGTAGTTGATATTAATCTAAATGTTTTGTATTCGAAGTATGCATAATGTAATTCATACACTTTGGGTACTGCCATGCTTTTAATTTTTTTTTTTGGTCACCTTCTTATCTTATTAATAAAAGCTACAACATATATGTGTTCGGTGATATGTTAAATGCGAACCCTTGTGAAGCTTATATATATATATATATACACACACATATAGGGGGAAGTGAATGTGTGGGACAACACCACCTAACTTGGGTGAAAAAACCCCTCACATCCTGATTTTTTATTCCATAACAATCAGGCGCCCATCATTTATTCATTAATATTAAAATATTAATATGTGAGGTTTTTTACCCAACTTAGGTGTGTGACAACCTCACACTCACTTTTCCCATATATATATATATATATATCTTATATATTCTTTTTGGATTCTACTGAAGAGCTTGTGTTTATGTTGAAAATATATTGTTTGATTATTTTGGAAAGTCCTTACCGTGCTT
Source organism: Erigeron philadelphicus (assembly GCA_024320915.1). Lineage (NCBI taxonomy): Eukaryota > Viridiplantae > Streptophyta > Magnoliopsida > Asterales > Asteraceae > Erigeron > Erigeron philadelphicus. The sequence continues at coordinate 28,608,192 of JANDBE010000028.1, forward strand.
TTTTTTAGAAGAAACGATTGATCCAGTGGTGAAAAAAATTTCCACGGAATCAGGCTCCTCAGATGCCGCAGTTGGAACGACACCTGCCATACCATCTATGCCAGGAGCTGGATTCCCTGCAAATCCTTTTGACTTCTCATCTATGGCTGGTCTACTTAATGTAATCTACTCCCTCTTTTTCCCTCTCATTATTTCAACACTACCTGCCTTCGGCTGATTTTCTTGAGTATGCATTGGCATGCACAGAGCGGCACGATTTCTTATAATGTTACTAGTTTTGGATCCATTGTGATTGTATATCTTTTTCAAATTATAGCAAAAACACATTTTTGCGTACCTAAGTAGATTTGTTATCTTTCTGGGATGCTGATGGTGCATTGGTGTGTAACAAGTCAAGTAAAATAGGTAATTCTTTTGTACAGGTGAAATGGGTCGGATTGGCAATTAATATTTCGTGTAAATTTATAAGGGTTTTATATGCATGTGTGTGTGTGTGTGTGTATGTAAGGAATCACTGTGCAAAATGATATCAACATTATTTACTTTTTGGTGATAATGATCGAGCGAGTTCATGCATAAAAATTCTCACTCTGGTGACTTTCAATATGTTTGACCCATTTCCTTTGAAGCTATTATTTTTTATCTACTTGTCTGTCCCTTACAGATAGTGAGTATCACAATTTGACCCATTAACAATAAGATGGTTGAGTCTGCCACCTTTATCTATCATGTATCGTGTGTTCTGATTCGTTTAGAAGCTTACATTACCATATTCTTTTTCTTCCTTCTTGTTACTTTTAGGACCCAAGTGTAAAGGAACTAGCTGAACAAATAGCAAAAGATCCATCGTTCAACCAAATGGCAGAGCAACTTCAGAAGACCTTTCATGGTGCTGAAGATGGTGGTGTTCCCCAGTTTGATACACAACAATACTATTCCACCATGCAACAGGTTATGCAAAACCCTCAGTTTATGAGCATGGCCGAACGCCTTGGTAGTGCCTTGATGCAGGTAATTATATGCCCTAAGCTCGTTATATCGTTTCTCATATAAGTGGTAGTTCACTGCTAAGTATCCATATGTTTATATGTGGCAGGATCCATCTATGTCTCAGATGCTTGAGACCTTATCAAATCCAATTCAAAAGGACCAGCTTGAAGAACGCATGGCACGCATTAAAGAAGATCCTTCTTTGAAACATATTTTAGAAGATATAGAAACCGGTGGCCCAACTGCAATGATGAGGTATAAGCTTGCATATCATGGCTGGCATACATATTTATTCGTGTTAGAATCATTTATAATTCTTAATTCAAAGGTTGTGTATGTTGAATTAATTTACTATTTCAACTTGATAAGCGAATTTTTCAAAATAATGGTGATGATTATATATAATAGAAACTGGAGATTGCAAAGGGGTCAATTATCCTTAGTAAGACTATGCCTGAAAATTGGCTATAGGACTCCTCAATTCTCACAGTTCAAGGATGAAACTAAAGGTAGCAAGGTAGGAGGATTGGGTTGCAATCCAACACTAGTAGTTTTGGTATCGGTCTGGTCAGGCTGGCTAAAGCATTTTTTATTCGAATTTAATTTTCCTATGAACAGCTAGCGTGCCAATTATTATCACTAACTAATTTAGTTTGTTGTATAAAATGACTTACAAGGTTTTATGCATTTAATACACTTTGGGCCACTGTTGACTGAACCTCTTTGCCTTGCTTTGACTTAAGATAATTTTTTTTCGCGTTACCAGTTTGACTAATTAGAGATCATAACTCAAATTGACCGCGTTCATAGTTAAATGTATCGAAATTGCCATGTGCAAATGAGAGGATCTGAGGATTCAGTATTGATACAATACATTGCGATTGAGTGTTTTTGGAGAGAGCATAATTGGACTTATGAAATCTAACACTCTAAAAAACATCTGCATCTTATTCTTCGAAACATCTAAAGTTCATGGTTTAGTTATGTGCAGGTTCTTTCTAACGGATTACATTTCTTTTTTTTTTTTGGTTTGATGTCAATTGTGATTTTAAAGAACAGTATTATAAGACTTCAAATGGTAGTTTAGTTTTTGTCAGCATTTTCATCGTTAATAGTTCCCCCACCTTGTAGATTTACCGTGACTGAATCGAGGATTATCATCTTATTATTTTTATTATCATCTCAATTTATATACTTGAGATGTAACTGTTTATCACTTCTGTTTAGTCAACATTTTCTGTTTGTGCTAAATTTGTAGGTACTGGAATGACAAAGATGTTCTACAAAAACTGGGGGAAGCAATGGGCATCCCAGTTGGAGACCCTACAGCCTTTGCTGGAAATTCGGGAGCAGATGAAGCTGATGAAGAAGTAAATGAGGATGAGTCTATTGTTCATCAAACTGCTAGCGTCGGTGATTTGGAGGTACTTGGTTTAAAACATCAATTTTTTTGGATGCTATACTGGAACATGATATATAGAGGTGACAGTATCGACTCATTTACCTATGAATGGGTCAGTTTGAGTTAGTATTTTATCTCTAATGTGTCAAATGGGTGAAACAAAAAATGCTTATGCATAAAACCTCTTGTGTTATCTTATTCATATTTTTGATTGTCATTTAAGTAATATAAAGTTTTGTAGTTTAATTAGCATCGTCATTACTTTATAAAATTTGGCCAAAATGTTTCGGGTCAAGGCGACATGACATGTTTTGACCTAAACCAGATTTAAAATGTTCTGAAACCAATTAATTCATACCAATCGTATTAGTCACCCCTCCAAACAGTGGGCCATCTTAATTTTTTTTTAAACCCCTGTTTTTCTTAACTTAGTGTCTGTTATGATTTCAACTTTTTTTTTTTTGTTTAGCAACAAAATTTATCCATGTTATGGTAATGTCCCGTATTCTTTAAATTTCCTACCAAAAGGTTGGATGAAGGTAAGTCTTAATTTCATTGTTAAGGCAAGTCTTGGAAGTTACAAACTATCTTTTCAACCTGCTATTGCATTCTGCATTCTTAATTTCATTGTTAAGGAAACGGCTTAACAATCCATGATAAACAGGGCTTGAAGAAAGCATTAGAGTCTGGTGCCGATAAAGATGAAGAAGATGCAGAGGGAAGGACAGCGTTGCACTTTGCATGTGGATATGGGGAGGTAAGACACAGTATCTATGAATAAAATTCTCTGTACTTGTTCTTCATAGCTCCATGAGAATTTTCCTTGGATTTAGGATCATTGCCGCTAATGTAAAATTGTGTGAACATAAATTCTGGGCATCTTTACTGTCAGTGTAGATAATAGTACACGAGGGGTATGATAATTGGCCACCAAATTATTCTCTTTGGTGACTTTATATAGTTGTGATTGCAGACATTCATTTTGGAAACTTGCTCATGTAAAATTTTTGTTCATAAGTTAATAAGCATAGAAACGGGTCACTTTTTGTGTTGGCTTATTCCACAAGCTCACATGTGTTTATGTTTGTCCAGGTGAAATGTGCTCAAGTCCTCCTTGAGGCTGGAGCTAAGGTTGATGCTTTAGATAAGAACAAGAACACAGCCCTGCATTATGCTGCTGGTTATGGTAGGAAAGAATGTGTAGCACTGCTGCTCGATAATGGTGCTGCTGTGTAAGCTTTTGAACCATAATTTCATTGTTTTGCATCCCCAAGATCGTTCTTCTGATTTCACTGGTTAAATTTGAAGCATGATTGTCACAACTAGAGATTGCATTTTGGGCGGGTTGGGAAACACATCAACATTGATAAGTATTTGTTAGAGGTTGATACATGTTGTTTCAGGTTAGCCTAAAAACTTGTGTCCAAGATTTCATTTTTCAAAATAAGTAATTAGCGTCAGATGTGATCATATTTTTACAAAATCATATTTCGATGACGGTACCATTTAACTATTAATTGATCAAAGCGTTCTACTTCATGAAGATACACTTGATTTTCAACTGAATGAGCTGTTTCTTCTAAGCTATTTTTGAACTTTTATTTTATTGATTTGAGTAGTTAAGAGATAAAAACATAACCCAAATTGACTCATTCATAAGTATATGGGTTGAAGTTGCCACCTTTACGTAATTTTTTCTTCCAAAGGTAGTAAAGGAGAATCTTTGAATTTGTGTTTTGTTGGGTTTGGTGCAGAACACTACAAAACATGGACGGGAAAACGCCTATTGACGTTGCAAAATTGAACAACCAGAGCGAGGTTCTAAAACTGCTGGAAAAGGATGCTTTCCTGTAAGAGGTTGCAGTTGTTAGTGCAATGTTTGTGTTAAGAGGGAATTGGTTTGGCGCCGCCCCCTCCCAACTTAAAAGTTATATCTTGTGGTATTTTCTCGGTCAAATTACATGTTTGCCATCTTGATCGTTTGTTAAATTAATTATAGAGTATGGTTATAAAAACCCAATTAAAATATCTTTTCGACCAGTTTTTGCTTTTTTTTCTTGATCTTTGTTAGTCAATCATTCTATTGTTTTAATAGAAGAGCACTTTTTTTTTAAAGAAAAGATGATTTGAACTGACAAAAATACCCTTCATCTTTATTCACTAATTTAAATATCTCTACCTAATATACCTATAATACCTTTAAATCTCAACCACTCATTTTTTTTCTCTCTACACCTATCCCATCCACTAATTTTTCTTTGTCCTCCATTAATCATTTTATTCCTCTAATTGATTTAAAATCTTTTATCTCAAAAATCGTATGTCGATAAATTATAAAAATTGTATGAGTGTTCTTAAAATTTCATGCTCTTTCATTAGAGATGTAATTCGATATACTTTCGACGAATTTTTAAATCTGGCCCCGTACGACTAGGTGACCTTTGGCTATCACACTCTATGACTTGACCTATTATCCCCACTATCTCACCTCCGCAACGCATGGGCATCATCTCTCGTTGTCTTTGATATGTTACAATCAAATTTAGACATTTAGTAGTCCTTAAAATAAATGGAACACAATTATTAGAACATGGGGTATGAGTGTATGACCTAGAAACCCCAAAGTAGAATTTGACTGGGGGTAATAAATCCTAAGGTTTTTTGGTTATCTCTTAGTCGTTTATATATAGAGTTTGATCTTCGAGACAAAATCAACTACTTGCCGATGTTCAGTTTAATTGAATATTCCATTGCGGCATTGTTCAAGCCTCTAGCAAACTTTCCAGTAGTGTCTGTGGTACTAATTAATCTCTCTAGCAGCCTTTTTTTCTAAGACCATCTATAATGGCGGTGTATTGATCGGCGTATTCGGTCCAAAACGCAGGAAGTTAGACGTAGAGGGTCAATGGGATTGGCATATTTGTCGGCGTTTTCCCCCAAAGTGTTGCCCAACATTTTGATGAATATCAGCGTATTGGGCCTTTACTATTTTCTTTGTTTTTGTATTTTGCTGGTATGAGGGTTTTTAGAAAAAAGGAAAGCTTATTTTCAGTTCAAAGTTTTGTATGAACGCTGAATATATATCAGCGTAGGTCATTGGGAAAAAGAAGATTAGATATTGGATACGCAAATCAACTTTACGGCTTTAGTCCCTTAAGCTTTGCCATATTAACTGCATAAATAAGTTTCCATTTTCACCTCTGAATTTTAAGTTATTATATATTCTTTTTAAAGTGTTAAAAGTTACAGAGTAGTTTTAATAAGTCTCTTATTTAATTTAATAAAATGTGGTTTTAATATTAATGTAAATGATGATGTGGTATCAATAAATTGAGATTACATTGTAGGGCTTAATGATAAGAATGTTCATGATAAGTCAATGTATTGTGTTGCTGATGTGGCATGGATACATTGAGTTTCAGTATGATTGGTGAAAAATAGTTTTGCGACACCATGCTCACTAAAGGATGTGGGTTACGGCCAACAGTTTGAACCTATGGGCAATCGCGTTTTACCACAATGGGCCTACGAGCGGGCGGGTTTTCTCGTAACATGGAGTTAAGTGGGCTAGAAGTTCCGTTCGTAAGGGTTGGGTTAATTGGTGCGTACCTTTAGCCATTGACCACGTGTATTGAGTATTTCTCTGTCTAAGTTGGCTGGTAATTTCAATTATGTCTACGTATGCAATCAGATCTTGGCTTAAGCTGGTGTTTTATAGTATTTGTGAACTTCACCTTAAAATTAAAGAAAGTTCATTTTAGCAATAAACAATACTCCGTAGTAAAAAGTTTTGGTGATTGAACAATGAAAACTTTATTGAATTGTGTAGCACCGAAACGGATACGGCAAAAGGGTAAGGGAACGATACGGAAACGGGAAACGGCAAATCTAGAAAATTCGGGATACGGGTACGACAAAGATACGGCAATAAAAAGTTTAAAAAAATATAAATATTTTGATTTTATATAGAGAAAGTCTTGACACTTGAGAGATTACGTATAATTTTATAACATATGCTTTATGGTTATCGGTGATCACGGATTAAATTTTAAATAATCAATTTAGGAATAGAAAAAGTCT
>JANDBE010000028.1:28636955-28647628 GCA_024320915.1 Erigeron philadelphicus
AGATGTTTTTTTCACACCAGTCATTATCCACCCTATAAAAATAACTTCAGACAACTCCCCTTATACAGTGGACCATCTTCCACTCTTTTTCGTCCATTATGTGGTACCCTTTCTAACTCGTTTCCTTATATAAACCCTACCCTACTAGACCAATTCGCGACCCAACCCAACCCAACCCATCTTACTGCAATAAAGCCTTTCCATATTCACTAAACTGTTAATAGAAATTTATATATCCATGCCTAAATGATATAACGTATGGTGTATATAGGGAAGATCGAACAACCTCATTTTAATGTGATTGAAATAAGCATTGAATGTAACATCAACTAACTTCACCTAGAATTTACGTCCATCATTTATTACATATATATAATGATATATGATATGATATACTAATTCAATATACCACTAGCAGCCACCTCTCATAATCACAACCTTCTTCTGCCCTTGTCTCTACGCAATTCCATACAATACTTGTGGTCTAAATATGGCTGATAAAAGTGGAGTTGTAGCTCCAGAAAATTGCTCTGATACTAATATGGGACCAAGTCAAGAAGATTCAAGCTCTGGTATCCGGACGGTGGAGACCCTGCTACGGCTGTTGCCGGTGGGGTTGTGTGTGGCAGCGTTAGTCGTTATGATTAAAGATTCGGAATCGAATGATTATGGCTCTTTGTCTTACTCTAACCTCACTGCTTTCAGGTACGTATTTTGTGCTTTTTAATTTTTATTATCAGAAAAATATTTGAACTCGTAACCTTTTCGACTAGACATATATGGTCTTAAAAATATATAATTTCTATTTACCCACACAATTTTTAAGTACTCCGTAATTGGTATCCATAGTATCTATGTTTGATGTGGCATCTAACAAAAACACAAATACATTTTATGGGTTGATTTACGGGCCAAACAGGTTATGTCTGCCACCTGTCACCGATAGTTTTTGTCTCACGTTTTATGTATCTAAAAAATCAGCATGATCATGAAAATTACCATTTAAATTAGTGGATTCTATAATTGTAAAATTTAAAAAGAAAAAAGAAAAAAAAGAGAGAAAAGGAATTTGTGTTTGTATCAAAAAGTGAAGACTCAAGCTATTTGAAACTGCATTTAGCTAATTATTTTTGGTATAGACAAACATTATCAACAAAAATGTAGCGAGTTCAAACTTAAAACCACAAGTGTTATGCAGGTTTTTGGTGAATGCTAATGGCATATGTGCTGGTTATTCGCTACTATCGGCTGCTGTCACTGCAATACCCCGCCCTATAACGATGTCTCGAGCCTGGACCTTTTTCATCCTTGACCAGGTTGGTAATTTTCAACTAAAATAAACTATAATTATGAATAAATGTCTATGTTATGTAAAATTTTTGTAAATGTTTATATTATGTAATGAACTTTCAAATCACGGTTATTGAATGTAGAAAACCAATCAAAAACTTACACGTGTCAGGTCAGTTTAGATGGTTGACACATATATCTAGGTACATCTCATAACCAAGAATTGAAAATTCATTACATTACATAGACATTTTACAAGATCTTTACATAACATAGACATTTTGTCATAGTTAGCTACATTCATAGGTAATAATCCCAATAAACTATGGCTAGCTTTCTTAGAAATAATAATGAACCATCATCAAGTGGTTTAAGAGCATCTCCAAACTCCAATGGTAGTTTTTTAAAAGCTTTCTGTAAAGCTTTTCACTATTTAAAAAAGCTTTTGTCACTTTTTCTTCATTTGAGTGAAAAGTTTTTTATCAATAGCTTGATAATCTTCAAGTCTTTGGAGCAATATGACACTCTTTTTCTTCTTAGTTTTACTATTAAACAATCTTTGAAAGACTTTTTTTTATAGTTTTTACCATTGGAGGCTTGAAACAATAATTTGATCAAAAGTTTTTTATATAAAAAGCTTTTAATAAAAAGTTTGACCGTTGAAGATGCTCTAACGATAAAGCCACCAAGTCTTGTTTCCTCATAAGAGGCTCCAAGTTCCAATCCTGTCCAGGTCAAATACTTAGACCGTTACATCTGTGTGAAAAATGATTCGTCATCTTCGGATGATCTAAATAAGAAATACTTTATTTCGTTTATCCTTTTAATGTAAAATAGTGAATCTATTACACACCAGATTGATTATTTTAGTAGTACAGTACTATATTATGAAGGGGACCAACAAATTTGTTTATGAAGTCACTTAAAAAAAGGTCGATATATAAATGTTATTGTATCAATGTGTACCAAAATAATTCTTTAATACCTCTTAAATAATGTACTATTAAAATGAATAGTTCTTTTTTAATGGTTAAAGAATTGAGAAATGACATGTATCCACTTTTCTAAAATTTCATTATTAGTAATCTGTGTAAATTTTTACTTTTATTTTAGAAAAGGCTTTTTCATCCGGTAACTACCAATATGTGCACTTTTTATTCGTCACATGGACTTTTTTATTTTTATTATACATATAATTTCAATAAGATCGCATGATGGCCTAGTGGAAGTCAAGTAGACACTCATGTAGTTTATGGATAGGATAGGTTGCCGTTAAAGAATAAACCTTATACGTACTATTTTGATACGCTTTGTGGAAGTTAAAAGTTTTATAGATATTCTTCTTTTATTCTGATTGGCATATTTAGTTATTTACACATAATGTATAAACGAGTTGTTCAAAGCAATATGCAGATTAACATAACCATTCCCTGGAACTGCAGCTTTTAACATATCTAATATTGGCTGCTGTTGCGGTGGCAACGGAGGTGGCGTTTCTGACATACAAAGGTGATGTGGCTATCACATGGAGTTCAGCTTGTGGAAGCTACGGTCACTTCTGCAAACAAGCAACCGCATCAATCATAATAACTTTCGTGGTGGTGCTTTGCTATGTTTCATTGTCACTCATTTCATCATATAGGCTCTTCAGCAAGTATGATGCACCGGTTGGCTACCACAACAAGGGGATCGAGATCGTTGACTTTGGGAATTAAGACATTTGACTCTTAACCTTTGTGCATGTTTCCATTCCTTGAAGAGCAAAAATAAGAATGTAGAAAGATGGTATGTAATGTTCTTCATGGGTACTCCTGTTAGTAACTCAAGACTTTAAACTGTATACAATATATATGTGATATAGTATTTGTATCAAGTTAAATCTTGTAATTTTTATGAGACAAAGGTTGTATTTGGTAGGCATGAATGAGGCATGTAAAGAAAAGCACGATAGCACGATTCCATTCTGTTATATAAATCTCGTTTGTTTAGGTTCATGGAAAAGATAGATCCATTACCTGTTGAACCACATTCCATTCAAATATAGATTTTAAGCGTCAAAAATCTAGGGTGAATGAACCATGCTGGTTCATATATTTAGGTTAATCTGATGAGAATATTACGCACGAACTGCTTTATATCAATGTCAACAACACCCAATCTTGCCATGGAAGAGGTGACACGTAGACAATTTTACCATAAACCGCATGTAAAACAGATGGCTTCCAAAGAAATATGATTATAAGCATTTTAGATATCGGAAACCTCGAAAGTACATGTAAACAAGGATCAAGCACCAGCTCAAGTGTCATTCCAGTTATACTCTTGAAGACTACTAGCATAAATGAAGTCCACTTTATATTTCTATAGATCAGTAATAATAGTAATACCTTTAGGATAGATCCAAATGGGTCAATGGAAAGGGAAAAAGAAAAAAAAAAAAGAAAAGAAAACAAACAAATAACAAATATTAGATCAATAAAATTGCCTTGACAGTTCCTAAGGTTTGATAAACGCTAGAACTAAGATGAACTCCATGAAGAACTCTTCGAAAAGAGTTTAGAGTTTTCCTGTAGCTACTGCTGCTCCCCTGTTGCCGGAACTTCAACTGCTACAAAGAATACATAACAAAATTTATTGTGGGTGGCTTTCTCAGGTTATGCAATATCTCTAACAGGGCAAACCGTATGACAAAAAAAAACGGGTCAAAAGTTGCATATAGTGTATGTTTAATGCATAAAGTTAAAAAAAATATATATATATATTCAGGAAACTACATCGTGAATGAAATGATACAACTTTTGTGAGCAAATTTGACACGCCAATATTTTACATTAGAAAATGTTTGAACAAAAAGTATATTAGGTCAGGTCAAACCACCCCCCGCCCAACAAGTTTTGAATCAAACTGTTTTGCCACCTTTAAGCAAGTCATAGAAAGTTTATGAAATTACCAGTTTACCACTGTATGAGTATTCTAATTTTGTCCACGGCTTATATTGAAGGAATGGCGTGCAATAAGCTTCTTACCAGAAACTTGATTGTCATCCTGCAAATATGCATGCGATGTTATAAATCAATTTACAAGTATACATAATTTACATTATGGGATGCACCATGAAAATTATAATATTTATTTTTGAAGAAATTTGAATAAATTGAGTTTAAACCACCTAAACGTATATTAACATCATTACCAAACAAATCGATGGTACAGATATAGTATTATGGACATTACATACCTTATACAGAGAAGCAGCTGACTCGGATTCAACGGTTTGATTTTGTTCAGGACCTTGGAATCCATCTAAAGCATCTAACGTCAGCTGCCAGCCAGAAAGAGCTAAAGCACTAGCACTTGAGCTAGCACCATTATTGTTAATAACTCCAGCTGCAGCGACGTTGCCATTCACCCAAGGGCAGAAAAAGTTATGATGCTTAATTGGATCAAACTCCACAGGTTCTTCAAAGTTGCTTTCTCCATTAGGAGGCCCTGAACAAAAAGAAAAGCATATAATTCAGTTTTGAATGTTTACACAGCAAGAACATATGCTGTTCACTATCACTTATCAACGGGTCAATTACTCAGTTACATACTAGCTGCAATGAACTGATTATCAAAGGTTTAACAATTACCTAATTGCTCTTTACTTTTCCTTCCGTCTTCCTATACATATCTTCTTGAACAGGGATGTCCTTAGTCATTTATTTATTGCAACAAAAGTACATCTAATAAATTAACACTATCTCCTACAACCTCTTTTATTACTACCGATTCTCTAATTCTGGTGATTCATAACCACATAGAAATTTTATAATTTGCGTACTGGAATGGATTAGAAGTTGCAATGATTAGTTTCTAATGCTCAGCTAGATATAATGCTTCTAATTATCATTATTTAAGGGTCAAAATTTAATAATCAGTTTCATATCAGCTATTCAGCTGTAGCAAGACTGATTGTCTAAAGGTAAAGTAATATCACTTACTTACCCTTATTAATTCAATTTGTAAATTTTTGCTCCCTTTTAACAAAACGTTTCTAATTTATCATGATGATGTCGTTGTTGATCTAGCTATTAATTTCTTAAACTAATAAGATCGGAACAGTCAATCATCTTATAATCTGATTATTAAAAGTTTCAAACAGAAGCAGATTTACATATTGTCCTTTTGCAGCCTGTTTTATTCCTCTAGAAACATATAATTAAATTTTAACGAGTATCATATGATCGCTTTCAAAACATACATCCCAACACCAAAGTATATATGAGTGAAAGAAAACTAAATGGACTAACCTAATCCGTTTGCAGGCGTGTAACTTGGGTAACCACATTCGTCGGTAGGAGATGACTTACCACCCTGCATCACTTCATCTTTCGATACTTCAAGACCTGAATATACAACTGCATTGCAAGAAAGAGAAGGATGGGAATCTTGCTCATGTGGTAAGAGATTCAAGTCACTGGTCTTTTCACCACTCTCAACAGAATCCACCTTGACTGAACCAATAATCTTTGACCCGCTATCTGCCCTTCCGGAATATTCTTGTTGCAGTTCTTCTGGAACAAATTCATCAGTTTGACCTTGGTTCTCGGTTACACCAGTAATCGGTTCCATGTCACCAACAACGCTTACTGTCCGGTCAATCAAAAAGTCAGAACCATGAATTTCTGCTTCATGACTAGCACCCATTCCGACACTACCACCACTAATAGCAAAACTAGGACCATCCCTCCTGTGAACTGTGGTGGTCTCAGTATTCAATACTTCTTCATCATTGGTGCTGCTAACACCAATCTCGCCCGCGACTCGAATCACAGGCGGACACGTACTTTGCTGAGCAGGAATACTGACGTTTAAATCAGAATTATCATTAAGATCCGGACTTTTGCCAGATGATCCAGCAGGGTAGCTAACCTCGTCCACAAATGCAGGATGATTTTCGACACTTTCCATGGAGTCATTATCTTCACTATGACAAATTGTATCCATTGCAATAACAGATGAAGCTCTTCCTGCTTGTTCATGGCCTTGGCTAGATGGACCAGCCCTATCAATATCAAAATACAAGGTCTGGCTAGGACCCACACCAGATGATGGTTCATTGGGCTCCAAAGCATGAGATTCACGTGCACGTTTAGATGGGCCAGCAGACGGTTCAGTATCGCTGACTTCATCACCATCACGATCAATGACAACACCCTCGACACTATCCGCCTGGCGAATCATCCCGGGTGGCCTATCAACAGTGGATCCACCTTCATCCATATTTCTTCTGAAAGTAGTGGGACCACGGGATTCAAATGATGCTGCACGATCACCTACCTCACTGCCAGCTGGCTGCCCGATGAAAAGATCTCTCCCTATATTTGCATCTTGGTAGAGTTCCGATATAGGCCTCTTGTGCCCATGAGCCGTAGAAAATCCACCTCCCATTGTAAGATTTAAATCCATCCCAATATTTGACATAGACTTCCCATCCCCAGTGGTTGCAGCTTCATCAATGTCTTCCGTCTGCTCTTTCTCCATGCCACCATCAGCCACCCACCCGCTAATTCCGCTGGCAGCACTCATACCACGAGTGAGTGCCATCTTTTTACTTGTTTCGGGAGCATCAATGTTGTTAGGAGCATAACGAACAGGACGATTGACACGAATGAAATCCAATATTCTCACGGTGGCCCCACATAAGCTACAGTCTAACAATGGTGACCTAGATTCAAATCTTGGAGTGGGGTGCCGTGGAGCTTTTTTTATTGAAGCATGTAATACTTTCTTCATGGGGTCACGATCTTTAACGGGATTAAAAGAACCACCATTTCTAGCCGATTGAGCAGACTGCTCTTCACAGTCTTGAGCATTTGAGAGCCACCTTGGTTCCCATCCACAAAGGCTTATCAACTTCTGGGCCTAATGATAGAACAAGATTCAGTTTGACAAAAAGAACGCCAAATAAAAAAAAATGACAACCAGTGTATCTTACACGTGAATAAACGGTTGTTTCCATATCAGATGTTACGTCTGGTAGATAAGCAGATGCCTGAACCAGAAAGCGGTCAATTTCCGGACCTCTAGAATACTTCATCTGGTCAAGAGCAGAAGCAGACACAACAGGTAGATAGGGAAACTGAAGAAGTCCATCACAACGATCCTTGTAGCCACCTATCAGGGCTGATGGAGGAGTAGGCGGAAATTGCACTAAACTTTCAGCACAACTGTTTCCTCTCCAAGGACAGGTGGCACTGTGTCCTTCATTGAGCTGATTGGCAAATTCTTCTCCGCCGTTTTCACCTGTTTGAATAGTCATAGAATATTATCATTCAAGACACAGAAGTTTTCATTAAGAACTCTGATGTCACTTATGATTTCCTCCAAGGATTGAAACTTTAACCTTTCACAAAATAAGCACTTACCTTCTGTGGAGGTCCATGATTCTGGTGCATTATACTTCAGGTTGGAGCCACAAGACTCACATTGAATCGTATCTACATTCACATTCACCCAGCCTCTCCTAGCACAGGCAAGAGAGCCAGCAGCCTGCATGAATGACATTAAGATGAAAGACACCATAAGTGTGACAACTACAAAATAAAGTAAACATTAAATTAAATGATTTGAAACCTTCGGCTTCCCAAACCAATATGCAGGCCTAAATGTGGATAATCGTCTTAGAAGATCACCCCTTTCCCATGGTCTACATGAAGGTTGGGATGATCCAAGAGCTGACCCACATGCACCTGTACTCAATGAAATCCACATAGGCTGTGAACTAATCCGAGATAGAGAACCTGCTTTCGATCCCTGACCTTGACCCAGCCAATCTGTACTGCCAGCATTTGTGGCAACAGCTGGTGACGATGCCCCGGCAGAACTGACAATATTGTAGATACGTTAACTAGAGTAGATGGTTATAGGTTTATAACACATACACTTTAACTAAATAAACTAAAAAAAGAGACTCATTCGCAAATCAACATAATGCTTAACGCCACAATCACTTGTCTTTATTGAACTACATAATTTAGCTCAAAAGTCCACATATTAAGAACAGTTTTAGCTTGCAAAGTCAAACTTTTAATATTTTATAATCTAAAACTTGTACATCTGCTGGATATACAAAGATGGTACTTAATCATAAGATGGTTAGTTTAAAATGTCTGTCCTAACTCCTAATAAATCAGACAAATGTGCCTAAGGCACACCTTGGTCGCCAGGACTTAAGGACATAGGCTCGCCTATTGAATAATCTAGAGATTGGACCTTTTTCTCCTCCGTTATACAGTCTGGGCCTTTGGATCTTTTTATTATTTTGCTCAAAGGTATCAAATACAACTAAAAGGAAAAACCATAGGCAAACCTATGCCCTTAAGATTTGACATACTATCGACTATAGATTTACAGCTATTATATGCTAATAATATAGCACATAATTTTGAGTATGTATATATATAGCTATTATATGCTTAATAAAACTTGAATTGACTATAGGAGTATTATCATTATGTTAGTATGTTAGTAACTATGCAGTTTATGCTTCTGTCCATCCAGATTATGAAGCTTATGTATGTCTTGATTGCTAAAATGCTAATGTCCGTGTGGGTGTATCAGCCCTATGATGTGAGACAAGAGGGGTCAAACTTTTAGATGACTATTATAATTTTAAAATTAGTATACCTAGAATATTTTATTTTATATGTATGCCTTAATTGTTGAAATGTAAACTCCGTGTGGGTGTATCATCGCTGCGATAGGAGACAAAAAGGATCAAACTTTCATGGCTTATTATAATTTTAAGACTAGTATTCCTGGAATATTTATTTCGCAACCAATGGATATAAAATACTCAAGGTTATGTAAAGAAACTAAACACACAAGAATTTGACAAAAACTTAAGCTTGAAGGTTCACACACATTTTGTATCGAACTTTCACAATTCATATTATATCTATACAGCCAAAACTTCAAAAACAAATATTTCGCACAATAATTTCTTTTGCCCAAACCCATTTTTTACATCACTTAGAGTCATAAGGTACAAAATGCAGACAAAAGATTGAAAGAGATAAAACTAAACATGTAAAACGATAATCTGAAGTGTGTGTGGGTGTGGAGATACACCCACTTTTTTCCGACATAATGCAGCTCAAATTTATGACTTGCTGCACTACACACCTCGGGCATTTAACAACATGTTTTTATAATCAAACATAAGATCTGTATCTTTTGTTTGTACCACCTCACGACCAATCATTAAAACGAACCGATTTCTTCATAACACTAACCTCGGACTTTAAAACCTTCCTAAATCGCCACTACGATAACAGAAAATTCTAATAGGTTTAATTAATTAACATCAATTAATAAACATTAAATTCATAATTCCTAATTAAGCAT
Source organism: Erigeron philadelphicus (assembly GCA_024320915.1). Taxonomy (NCBI): domain Eukaryota; kingdom Viridiplantae; phylum Streptophyta; class Magnoliopsida; order Asterales; family Asteraceae; genus Erigeron; species Erigeron philadelphicus. The sequence continues at coordinate 28,646,637 of JANDBE010000028.1, forward strand.
AAAATCACAACAAATATACATTCAGATTACTAAAAATCCCAAATTTTTACAGGGCAAAAAGGGAGAAATTACAAACTGAATTTTTATGAATTTTGGATGCTAAAAAGGTTTTAAAAATTCGGACTTGAGCCCTTGGGGTGATTTACAAGGATTTTTATAATTTAAGGAATTAATTTAGTAATTAAAAAGGCTTGTAAATTTGCTAATAAATTATCAAACCTTAAATCTGATAAAAACCTTTTATAAAGTGATTTAAATAATTAATGTCTACTGGGGAAAAATACTCACAAGTGATAAAAACAAGTTTTGTAATTTAAAAGCAATTTATTAAGAAAAAGTCACTAATTAATTAATTTAAATAAATAAATCATAATTAAAATACAATAAAAATGTGTGAATCATAACTTTCCAAATAAAAATACTTTATAATCAGTAGGTAATGTATATAGAATATAATTAGAATTTTTAGGATAGTTTAAGGACTTAAAAATAATTATAGGGAATTATTTAATTAATAAATTGTTAAAATAAATAAATAATTAATTAAATAATAATAAATTAGATAAATATTCACAAATCAGTAGGAAACACCAACATAATAATATAAGGATCCAATATACCAAATTTGGTGATTTAATAAAGTGTACAAAGGAAATTATATACAAAACAAGAATTTAACAACCGAAAATCTATCCACCGAACAAAAGTTGCACAATCGAACACTATCACCACTTGCACTTCAATCAAATGATACCAACAATTCAATATACCTGCAATACCATGAATTAAACAACAACCAAAGAGTTGGGCAAGTCTACTAGCACCTACACCTCATGATCTAGTTCACTAGTCATGTAACACGCGCACTTACGTCGTGTATTCTCGTTACCTTGATTTAGGCTTGCTTGAGGAAGGGAACCACTAGGCGTCAACCCCATATCTGATCAGTACCTTATCTTACTCCAATCAAGTGAGTCATAGCCCCCTTTCAA
>JANDBE010000028.1:28650100-28662263 GCA_024320915.1 Erigeron philadelphicus
CCATAGTTAGTTACATTCTCAAGTACTTAACCCTTTTTTATATATCATAAACTATGCATAATAATATACTATCAGTTATTGTATTTTATATATATGTTCTCGGTCAGTCCCACACAATGTGCGAGTTTAATCTAGTTTTAAATATTAAAGATATATAATATCCTTAAAACTCTCCCAATGAATTATTATATATACAACTTAACTTTTCATTAATCATTTTCATTCATGTTATTTGATCAACTGATTTATCATGAGTGACATGCTGATTAATTTCGGGTAGCGAGCAAGAAGCATCAACAAATCAGTCTGCTTCCTCAATAAGAAGGTTAGTGAGCTCATTAAAAATGACTTCAAGAGGATTGAATGTCCTTGAAAGCCGATGAACTTTCATCGAAAGTAACATGAATGGATTCATCCCTTTTTGAAGGCGAGTATTAAACACTCTGAAAGCCTTGCCAATGGAAGAATAGCAAAGAAAATAGCGATCATCAGCTTCAGGATACAAATTTTTCTAAGTGATCCTTATTATTTAAGATGAAAACATGACATCTAAAAACATGGAAGTACTTTATTTGAGGTTTCTTATCTTCCAAGACCTCATATGTTGTCTTGTCATGTCTTTTGACAATGAGACATATGTTTTGAGCATGACAAGTAGTGTTGACAGCTTCTGCCCAGAATTTGCTAGGCAAAGAGGATTCATTGAGCATGGTGCGTGCTACCTCAATGAGTGTTATATTTATTATTTCGGCAACGCCATTTTGTTCAGGAGTTCTTACAAAAGAGAAGTTTTGTGAGATCCCTTGATCAGCACAAAAGGTTTCAAGAGTGTGATTTCGGAACTCAGTGTCATGGTCACTTCTCAGCTCCTTGACCCTTATGCTGTTGAGATTTTCCATCTTTTTGATGAAATCAATAATCTCTTCAGCAACATCACTCTTGGAGTGAAGAAAGATAGTCCAAGTATATCGTGAATATTCATCCACAATAACTAAAGTGTATTTGCTACCCTTTAGACTTTGGACATTCACTGGACCAAATAGGTCCATGTGAAGAAGATGAAAGCAGCCTTTGACTGAGTTTGCTTGCTTTGTTTTGAAGGTAGACCTATGGCTTTTGCCTTTTTCACAAGCACCACAAAGTCTATCTTTTTCAAAAGAGAGATGAGGAAGGCCACGAACAAGGTTCTTTTTGGCCAGGGAGTTGATGGTTTTGAAATTCACATGCGACATACGCTTGTGCCATAACCAATTCAATTCAGATGCTGACTTGGCAAAGAAACAAGTCTCACTATCAGTTTTGATAGGAGTGAAGTCAACAAGATATACATCTCTTTTTCTTGGTGCTACCAAGACGACTTCCTTGTTTATGTTCACAACAGTGCCTTGATGTTTATCAAGAATCACTTTGTAGTCAGCATCACAGAGTTGACTTATGCTGATGAGATTATGTTTTAATCCATTTACATAAGCAACTTTGGTAAATTTGATGAGACCATTGGAGAGAATGCCATATCCTTCAGTTTGGCCAGTGGAGTTGTCACCAAACACAACAGTAGGACCAGGTGCCTCTGTGTAGTTATCCAGCAGGGACTTAGAGCCAGTCATGTGTTTTGAATAGCCGTTGTCCAAGTACCACACTCCTTTTTCAGGATGGATAGAAGGATTTAGGCAGGTTCATTTTCAGGATGATCAATGGCCATGTCACCAGGGTTGAAGAGAGGATATTCAGAGGTAACAGTTGGCTCAGTAGAGAGAGCCTCCTCAAGAGTGGGATGATTTCCCACACTTACATATCCAGCTGAAGGATCATCTTCATTGAAGGGCATGATATTTGTACCATCACTTCGAAGATATATATAGTTGCTGACAACATTGGGAGCACTGTACTCAACCAACATTGAGGGTTGTCCCCATGAATTTAAGATAACCCTTTGTGAATGGGGAATCTCAATGCGCTGAGCAGCTATGTATTCAGCAATGTTTGCATCAGTGACAAAAGTGGTGTCACTGGTGATAGGTTCAGCAGAGGGGTTCTCGCTGATCCTGGAAGAAATAGAAGAAGATGCTTTAGCAGACATAGTAGAAGAGGATGCTTCAGCAGTCATAGAAGTATTAGGTTGAACTACAACCTCTGGAGCATCCCTTGAACTAGACAAGAAGTTGACTTATGTTGAAGAACCGGTTGCTATTGTTGAAGAAGAGTTAAGGAAGATAAACAATAAGACAGTACGAACTTTCATGGTACAATGGATGCACCATAAGAGCTCGGAATATACTTGGGAAACCGAGCATGACATTTTGGTGTACCATCCGTCTTTACATATGGATTGGATCACGGGGACGTGATTGATTTTGAGTGGGGGAGATTTGTAACACCACAATATTTTAAGGTAATAGAAAATTAACCATTTTTATAGTTTTAACATTAAATTAATTTTCTAGTATTTTGATTTGAGATAAGGGGTTAGTTTAGTTGGAACTTTAGTGGCTTGCGGGTATTATACCCATAAAAAATTGAAAGAAAAGCGTATCAAAAGGGGAGGGTGCCCAGCCAAATTCCATTTGATGATTCATAATTCTATTTGCTTTCTTCTCCACAACCTTCTTCAACCTCCCTTTCATTCCATCTCAAGTAAATCAAATTCACTCTTGCTACTAATTAAAATCAATAAAATAGTTCTTCTAGGGAAATAATAATAACAATCCTCAACAATCTTCAATAAGCAAAATTGAAAAGTTAGGGTTTGTGTAATTGGTGGTGGTGGCCGAAATTAAGAGAGAAAAGGGGAAAAAGGGAAATTTTGATTCAAGTCTAAATCATTGAGTTCTTGAGGTATTGATTCCCTTAAACTAGCTCTAATCTCTTTTATTAAATTAGGGTTCTTAATCTTTGAAATTGGGGGGTTTGGTTATTTGAGATTTTTTAAGTAAAGCCCTAATGCTTTTGATTGAGAATTTGATAGTTTGATTGAATAAGTATGTTGATAATGAAAAACCCCCATATTAATAACCCTATATTTTGTGGTGTTTGGCTAGTAGATATGATATGAAGCTTTATTATGAGAATTTGGTTTTGAAAAGTTTTGAGTAGCCAAACACCAAAATGTTAGAGTTATGATAAATGCAAGTAGATGATTGTGAAAGAGTTGAGTCATGGAACTCATGGATACATATATGTTGAATTATGTATAGGTGGTGAAGACCATCTAGTTGAGACTTTAGCCATAGTATCTAATAGCCAAGTTTAAGGTGAGTGTATATGCATATAATCATGTTCTTGTTAATAGAGGTCATAAGTGGGTAAATTCCTATGACCCATTTGTTTGTTGATTGTAAGAGTTAGAAGGTGGGTAAATTCCTACTAGCCAATTTGGATGTAAGAGCTAGTAGGTGGGTAAATTCTTACTAGCCAAATTGTTGTAAGAGCTAATAGGTGGGTAAATTCCTATTAGCCAAATTGTCCATGGCCATGTAGAAATTAAATTGTGATGAATTATATGCTTGTGATTTATATGAATGAAATGGCTATCTTTGAAAGGTTATATATGTGGTGCTTGATGCACATTGCTTTGATAAATTGATTATGATTATATGTATATGCATTCACTAAGCGTTGCTTATGTTTTAGTTGTTTAACTCTTTTATAGGAGTTGATAGTAGCAAGAGCAAAGATTTGATCGAGTGAAGTTAGAGTGGAATGTTTTGGCCATCTTAAAGGTTGGCAATTTTGGGTAATTTCGGTAGATAGTCCCTTATGACCATTTTGGCTCTTGATACATGTTCTTTTGGTTAAACTAGTCAAATTTGGTATAAAACTTGTGATAACGTCAAGTTTTTGGGCTATTCATATTGTATATGATTATGAAGACATTTAGTAGGTTAATGGCTTGGTTAACTACCCGTTGGGTCGTACAATGATTTTGATAACAACAATGAATGTAAGTAGTAACTTTGTTGTCATGTGTTTGTTTGAAAGATGAAATGATGTTTTGATGTATGAAAGTTTGAGTTGCAAGTTGATTCAAGAGTCTAAATGTGGTTGGGAAAAAATCTGGACAACCTTCTCCCATTGCGTCGCAGTGGGAGTGTTCAGCCCCATTGCGCCGTAGTGGGGATCCTCTGAACAATCTTCTCCCACTGCGCCGTAATGAGAGTGTTCAACCCCACTTCAGCTCCTTTGTAAAAAAAAAAATTTCTAAAAAAAAATCAATTTTATTTCAAAGAAGTTTGGTCCTTACAATATCTAAAACTTACATATTTTATTTTTTTATTTAATATGATCATTACTCGTAATGTAATGTGATATAATAAACCGCTATCTAACAATTGAGTAGTAAAATAATAAAATGTTATCTAACAAATTTGAGTAAAAAACTTGTTTTAATATATGTAATTTTTTGGATGAGTACCAACAAAAGAAATCTTGAAACCTTATCGAACACATGGAATGTTATCATTTGATGAGAGGCATAGAATTAGCCACACACACAAACTCACACACTCTTGCTTTCATCCCCCAAATTTTCAATATTCTACAACCACACACGGTTCACAACACATACTCTTTTTCTTTCTTCCACACACACACAAAAACACACACTAACTGTTATCTTTATCATTTGAGGTAAAGCTTCATCCTTTTCTTGTTGGTATTTCATTTTATTCTTAAATTTCTTATCTTTTTGCATAAAGTTTAAAACTTTTGGCCCATTTGTGTAATTTTGAGCTAAAAATTGAACTGGGTATCAAAGAAAGTGAGTTTTTAGAATATTGCAGATAAGGTGTTTGTCAAATTGTCTAAGTGAATTAAGAAAGTAATGTGTGTGTCTACATAGACTGCAAATTATGGCTTCTTTTGCTTCCTTAGTTGGTTTAGGAAGTACTTGCACTTGCTCTCCGGGTCAATTAGAAGGAACCCGATTATCGATTAGAAGAGTTTATTTGCCTAGTAGTTCTTGTGGTTTCCATAGTTTGTTGGTGGGTAAAAGATGGAGGTATATTTCAATTTGTAAATATTCTGTTACTACTGATTTAATAGCTGATCAAACGACTTCGATATCGCTTAATGTGGCTAATAATAATAGTAGTAGCAAAGATGATAATTCTGATCTTTTACTTAAGCCAACTAGAAGGCCTGTGTTGAAACCGCCCGAGAATAAGATAGAACAACAACAACAACCTTCTAGTTCTAGCTCGGGTAATTCTGTTTGGGAAAGATCGAAACTTGGTGAACAAGAAGAGAGAAATAAGGTGATTGAGTCATTAGGAGAGGTGTTGGAGAAAGCTGAGAAATTAGAGACAAGTAAGAATACGGATATACAAAATAGAAAACCGCCGCAGTCGCCTCCTTTGAGAACAAACACTAATGGTGCTGAACGGAATGGTACACGTAATAATTCAATACCTGCTGGGAAGGCCAAGACTCTTAAGAGCGTGTGGCGGAAGGGGAACCCGATTGCCACCGTAGAAAAAGTAGTGAAAGAAGCTAACAAGGTTGAGAAGGTGCCGGAGGAGAAACCAAAGTTGGAGGTAACTGGGAAGGATGATAGTGAAGCGGTTGCATCACTGAAACCACCTCAGGCTCCTCAAAGAGCTCAACCACAATTACAATCAAGACCGTCTGCAACTCCACCCGCAAAAAGACCAATAATCTTGAAAGACTTAGGAGCTGCTCCAAAGCCTGTTGTGTCCGATGTAATAGAAAATTCTGGTACAAAGACAAAAGAACGAACTGGTCCGATTTTGATTGACAAGTTTGCATCTAAGAGGCCGGCTGTTGACCCGATGATGGCTCAAGCAGTTCTGGCACCTCCTAAACCAGGAAAGACCCCTGCTCCTGGGAAATTTAGGGAAGATTTCAGAAAGAAAGGTGGTGCAGCAGGGGCACGTAGGCCCAAGGTTAAAGATGATGAAATTCATGATGAGGAGACATCAGAGCTTAATGTCTCAATCCCCGGGGCCAAAAAGGGAAGAAAGTGGAGTAAGGCTAGTAGGAAGGCGGTTAGAATGCGGTTGGCCAGGGAGGCTGAGCCAGTCAAGGTGGAGCTCATGGAAGTTGATGAAGAAGGTATGTTACTTGATGAATTAGCTTTTAATTTGGCTGTGAGTGAAGGTGAAATTCTTGGGCATCTTTATGCAAAGGGTATTAAGCCTGATGGGGTACAAAAATTGGATAAGGAGATGGTGAAGATGATTTGTAGGGAGTACGATGTGGAAGTTATTGATGTTGGGCCAGCTAAAATATCAGAAATGGCAAAAAAGAAGGAAATCTTTGATGTAGAAGACCTAGACCATTTACAAGATCGACCCCCCGTTCTCACCATTATGGGCCATGTTGATCATGGAAAAGTAAGCAACATCTTATATATGTTTGCCCTGTAGTTAGTGCTTTATGTTTTAAGTCTAATTTCTGGTACTTTCTGTGTTTGACAGACTACACTTTTGGATTATATCCGGAAAAGCAAGGTACGACTTCATTTCACTCCACATTAAATAATCTTGTTATGATTACAGTTATTTATTGATCTAGTAATAAATTAGAATTCATAACATGGCATCAAACACCTAGCATACATAATACATTGTGATTGATTTTAGTTGGAGATTGGAGTTTGACTCTAGGTATTTAATAGGTAGCAGCCTCTGAAGCTGGAGGGATCACACAAGGAATTGGGGCGTACAAGGTTCAAGTTCCTATTGACGGGACTGTGCGACCATGTGTTTTTCTTGACACTCCCGGACATGAGGTAATTGATTGGATACCTGTGAATTGGGGTTCTAGGATATCTGCAGATGTGACAATATGGGCGGGTTGGGTTGATCGAAAACATTCTGTCAAGTATGATTACAAGTTTAATTATATTTCAACTATTATCTAATTTCTCGAATAAGGTGTTCTAGAGAATCTAATGCATTAGATATACACTCTATGACTTTTGTCCCGTTTGACCCATAGGAAATAACAGATACTTGTATTAACGCATTTAATGGGAATTGGTCAAATTTACCACTACTGTATTGCAAATAAATGTTCCTTCTTTCCACTTCTCTTTAAATGACTGTTTATATTTGCAGGCCTTTGGTGCAATGAGAGCTCGTGGAGCCAGAGTAACAGATATTGCTATTATTGTAGTAGCTGCTGATGATGGAATACGCCCTCAAACAATCGAGGCAATAGCCCATGCCAAATCAGCTGGTGTGCCAATCGTTATTGCCATTAATAAGGTATCACGGGTGTACCCAACTTGTGCCACTTTCATTGAAAGTACACAGTTTGTTAACTTTTATTTGAATATATTTGAGTGTAGATAGATAAGGAGGGAGCTTCAGACCGAGTCATGCAAGTCATGCAGGAGCTTTCCACAAATGGTTGTCAACCAGAAGATTGGGGTGGTGATGTACCTATGGTACAGATAAGTGCTCTTACAGGCCTGAATGTTGACGATTTATTGGAGACCACCATGCTTGTTGCGGAGGTATAATTTATAACTATTTATTGGTCCAACCCTTTTTTTTTGGCATATTAAATATTATTACCAGATTGTTATAATTTCAAAAGTAGTTTAGTCTTGAAAAGAAATGATTTAAAAGCTAGATGCAATAAAAGTATACTTTGGGTGACTTTCGACCTGTTTAACCCCCTTTTCAAAGCTATTTTTTTTAAATATACCCATTAGAGATAAAACATTATCCAGATTGCCGCATTCATTAGTATTTGGGTTGAAATTCTCAACTTCATTCTGATGTGTTATTGTGCTATCAATTTTGTCATGTGGGTCGAAATTGCCACCTTTAATCAGTGTATCCTTGTTAGTTTTTACTGAACTAAAAGTAGCAATCTTGAGCATATACGAGTTTCATTGCATAAAATTCGAATCAATAAAGCATTATGTTCAATAACGAGTAATCGTCTACAAAAGGGATTCACATCTGTGAAGGTTTGGTCCTTTATATTAACCGCTTTCTTTTTTTTTTCTTCTTGATATTAGCTGCAAGAGTTGAAGGCTAATCCGGACAGAAATGCAAAGGGTACAGTCATTGAGGCAGGCCTTGATAAATCAAAAGGACCAGTAGCTACTTTTATCGTGCAGAATGGCACTCTTAAAAAAGGGGATGTAGTAGTTTGTGGTGAAGCATTTGGAAAGGTTGGTAAATGTTATGATCGAAAGGATCAAAATTAAAAAGTTTTTTGGCTTTCAGACATTGTCTTGGATTCATTTTATGAACTTTCCCTTTTTTGGGCATTTTCCAGGTCAGAGCTTTATTTGATGATGGTGGAAAGCGAGTTGATGAAGCTGGGCCATCAATACCAGTACAGGTGATTATCTCACTATGACCCATTATTAAATATGACCTGTTTCAGCCCATACCATATTCAGTACTAAAAGTGCATACTTTGCAGGTAATTGGATTAAACAATGTCCCATTGGCTGGTGACGAATTTGAGGTCGTTGATTCCCTTGATATCGCACGTGAGAGAGCCGAGGAACGTGCAATATCGTTACGGGATGAACGAATATTGGCCAAGGCCGGAGATGGTAGAATCACTCTTTCGTCCTTTGCTTCTGCTGTTACAACGGGCAAGAATTCTGGATTAGATTTGCACCAGCTGAACATTATAATGAAGGTTGATCTTCAGGTAAGAACATCTACTTCATGTACAAAAGTTACGAAGTTTTAAATATTACACGATCTAGAGATAGCAAGAAGGGTGGGTTGGACGGGTTTGGTTACGGGGTTAAAATGGGAAATCATTTGGTGTGGGTAGGGCTGAACTAACCTGGAACACTTTTGGTTCAAATTTTTGTCATACTTTTTTACAGTGCTTACAAAAATAACAGTATTTTAATAATTTGATCTTTTGAGAAATGTTTTTGAGGTTATGCATTAAAAAATAAAGATACACAATGCGCAATTTTTGACACGTTCTCTTTTTAGGTTATTTCTAATCTATATTATCAGTTGGAGATAACATTAGATTTGACCCGTTAGATAGTACATGGGTCAAAACTTCGGTATCTAATGTCATTTTTTATAAGACAAATGGTTTCGTTATTCTTCTATAAAACCATGCTTTTTCTGCTAATCTTAATTAGGGATCAATTGAAGCCGTGAAACAAGCCCTACAGAAGCTGCCACAAGATAATGTGACTTTAAAATTTATTTTACAAGCAACTGGTGATGTGAGCAACAGCGATGTTGATCTTGCGGTTGCTAGCAAAGCCATTATTTTTGGGTTTAATGTAAAAGCACCCGGTTCTGTTAAAAACTATGCAGACAATAAGGGAGTTGAGATACGGCTGTATAAAGTTATATATGATCTTCTTGATGATATGCGAACTGCAATGGAGGGACTACTAGACCCTGTTGAGGTATGTTTAAATTCTGCAGTGATGCAGAGTACACATAATCTCGTTATAGTTCCTGGTAGCAAAATGGGCCGGGCAGGGTTTATCCATTCTGCATATACCAACATTTCCCACCATTTTCCATGAAGCTTTAGATTAGTAACGAGTCGAATACGATCAAGAGAACTATAATAACAATGACGAGCTAAAGTTAGAAATAGAAGGATTACAGGGCCTTATACATATTGAAATGAGGGTAACGTTTGACCCATATAATCCACCCGATCTGTTCAGCCTGTTCTGTTATAGCCTCACAGTTATAGTAGTTGTACTCAAGGTTGGGGAACTCACGATTCAGACTCGGCTTAGAGAGGGAGTGAGTCACGGATTTTGGGGACCCGGGCTCGGCTCGGGGGTAGTCGGATTGGGAATTTGACACAAAATGTAATCGAAAATTAGAAAACATAATTGTTTAGAAGTACATCAAAAAGTTCAAACGTAATTGTTTAGAAACATTAACTTTCTTCAAAGTTCAGGAATATAAATATTATTTGACAGGCCGGGCTTTTGTATCTTTATGTAACAAACTCTTTTTTCCACAGGATCAAGTGCCAATTGGTTCAGTAGATGTCCGTGCGGTGTTCAGCAGTGGTAGTGGACGTATTGCTGGATGCATGGTGACTGAGGGAAAAGTAACAAAAGGTTGTGGAGTTCGGGTTCTAAGGAAAGGCAAGCCAGTTTTTGTTGGCGTTATTGATTCGTTGAGACGAATCAAGGAGGATGTCAAAGAGGTATGCTACATTATTTGTGAGACTTAACTTGTTAAAGAGCACTTTACATGACTTTCAACCTGTTTGACCAGTTTTTTTTTTTTTTCTTTATATTAATATAATTTTGTATAAAGTATAATACATTAATACACATTACATCTAAAACATAATGTCAATCAACCCATTAGTTATTCAAAATCGTTAGAAATAGCCAACTCTAGTTAGTAACAAACACGAACTTCACGTAGAATGGTCATGGGAAATAAGAATTCAACACAACATATGCATAGCAGTTCTTAACAACCGTTAGGTATCATAACTCATAAGTAGCAGTTCGAAACTGACTTTTTGCACTTACAAGTCAAAAATGAACACTTGTTTTCCTGAACAGGTGAATGCAGGATTAGAGTGTGGAATTGGAGTTGATGACTTCAATGAATGGGAGGAAGGTGATGTAATTGAAGCTTTCAATTCTATTCAAAAAAGGCGAACACTTGAAGAGGCATCGAGTACTATGACAGCCGCATTTAAAGAAGCTGGAATTGAGATATAATAGCAATAAAACTTAAAATCGAATCTTCATCCTCTCATACATCTAAATGACAAAAGGCACGTACAAGATACACTACGATCCAACACTTTACAACTCCCCCCTAAGGCGCTCACAGAAAAGGTTCACTTGGTCTATCATACTTGTACGCTACTACGTTGTACATAAAAATAGAATTGAGCTTGTAAAGAGGGACAAAGTTGACACACATAGTTGAAAGGCTCTGAGTATGTGGCGACAATGATGACTTCTTGTAATAGTAACAGAAAACTGTGATGGGGAAGCTGTAGGAAAATATTTTTATACCTGGAAGTTGGTGCGTCATGTTCATTATAGGTCAATCATTTTGCTCTTCTTGTATTGTTCTTTTTTGTCACTCAATGGATGTGGAAACCTTATTCTTTGCTAGTGAATACATTTACATTCTATATGCGAAAGGTATATAATTAACGAAGTATTTAATTTTTGTCTGCATCATTAGCACGTTATTATAACACTATAATCGTAACAATAACCATCAAGTCTTTTCAACATGCATCTGACTTGACTGGGTTATGCTATAATAAAACCGAGTTTTCTGAATGTTTCTGGAAAAATCACATATATATATATGTAGTTTTATTTCCCATGAATTACTTGAAAAACACTTCTAATTTTCCGACAACTAGATGTACACTTAGGTTTAGTTGTGGAAAACTTTTCCAAAAAACATGAAAAACAGAAATTAGAAAACAGAAAACACCATTTTTTCTCTATAACTTGAAATTAGAAGACAATCTTCTTTCCTCTTTCGTTTTGTTTTCAACTCAACCATGTTATAACACTCGAATTTTTAGCAACTTTCGGGTCGGGTCTTTTAACTTATAAGTGAGTTGATTCAGGTTATATGCTTTCTGTTAACAGCTTAAACAGGGGAAAAAGTAGCCACAATAAACGTGTCAAAAAGGTTGAATATGTCAGAAGTTGGCATAAACCTCTTTAATCGGTTATAAAAGTAAATTATGTTTAAGATGTTGGTAATCTTATGACACAACGATGTTTCTTATATTTTCATATTACTGGAAAAAATGACCCAACGCAGCCATTACACAGGCAATCCTTACACAGGAATACAGGATTGCCTGTTATCACCTGAACACATATTGACTTTTTACCCAGCCTGCTGACCGAAACCACCTCATGTGAAGATCGATGTCACCGGCATATACAATGATTACTTTGAGAGAGTCTCATAAAACTTGAGTGGATACAAAAGACAAACAGTAAGGGTACACAATCTGCTTATAACTATTAGATCTGCTACCATCATAATCATCCAGATTACATTGCAACTGTTCGATTCTGTACATAGTTGTAGACACATTTCTACACTAGATTGATCACATTTAAAACTTGGGTTGGTGCGCAAAAGATGGTCAGTTGGATTTTGACAGGTTCTTCCACCTGGAAAAACAGCCCAAAAGATTTCAGTTTTTCCTACATATCGAGCGTGTC
>JANDBE010000028.1:28672089-28683404 GCA_024320915.1 Erigeron philadelphicus
GGTGATTCAGGGAAAAAACCCACAGACTTGTCACTCTTAAGAGTCGAACCCAAGACCTGTGGGAAAAACCAGGGATGTGTCTGCCAGTTGAGCTAGGCTTCAGATGCATTTCATTTGGATCTATTAGAGAAAAAACATGTAATACATTATACCTTTCCGTCTAATATTAAATGTCTAATTTTGACTGTTCAAGTCTTTTTCTTATAACTTTGACTATAAATATCTTTTTTTGTGTTATATAGTATTTCACGAAAGTTATATCAATAAAAAATACATTGCAAACTCAATCGGTCTATATATTTTATATGAAGTATTATATAATATAGGTAAATATTTCACGGTCAAAATTTAAAACTGAAAAATTTGACTAAGTCATTTTAATATAAGACAGATGGAGTAGTAATTTTTTATATTTCTTTTACACAATCGTGATGCCAAAAAGGCAAAAACCATCTGATGTGGTAAAAGATTATGAGAAAGCATATGATTCTATATAAATTAACAATTCAGTTGATTAATTATTATAGATTTATCTACACATTGGATGCTAAGTAGGCTGGTCGGTTCTCTTTTGATCTAAATTAATGGTCACTTAAGGTATCATTTAATTTGCAACAACAACTAATAAATGATAGATAAGATATATAAACACCCCAAGTGATAATATTTGCTACTCCCAACGTAACTACGCGGTTACCACATCTTCCAAAATAGTCAACTATACACTTTCTATACATCTACTGTTAAAGTCAACCAGACCACACATGTTACGTTATTTCCTTCTATAATTAAAAACTATTAACTTCATATCTTTTCTATATATATTTCCATTTCCACATATAATATAAGTGTAAGTGTATATATACAAACTCTCATTGCCTACATTATTCATTCACATTTCTTGTTCATTATATTTTTCAAACATGGAAGATGATCACTACAACTATTCTTTATGTCAACAAGACTCCGATCTTGATTTTAGCTTCACAAGTTCGACATCAATTGCCACGACTAGTGCTCGCTCTAGTTTGGCCCGTTCAAGCTTATGTTTGAGCTTTAATGATTCTACACGAATTTCATCCGTCTCTATAGGTAATTCATCTGTTGAGATTCCTAATCTTAATTCACGTCCCCATAGAAAAGGGGACGCGAATTGGTCAGCTATTAAAGCTGCTACAAATTTATCATCTGATGGTGCGTTACACCTTAGTCACCTAAAGCTAATCCGACACGTCGGATCTGGTAATCTAGGTCGGGTGTTTTTGTGCCGGTTACGTGATTATGATCATGCCAACTTTGCGTTAAAAGTTGTTGATAACAACTTGTTAACATCAAAAAAGTTGGCACATGTCCAGACTGAAGCGAAGATCCTAGCCTCGCTTGACCATCCTTTTTTGCCAACTCTATATGCTCACATTGAAGCATCTCACTACACTTGCTTCGTCATAGATTATTGTCCAAACGGAGATTTACATTCCTTGCTTCGCAAACAACCTAATTATCGGTTTCCTATCGATACCGTTAGGTTCTTTGCAGCCGAAGTTTTGGTGGCTCTAGAGTACCTTCATTCCCTTGGAATCATTTATCGTGATTTGAAGCCTGAAAACATTTTGATCCGTGAAGATGGCCACATCATGTTATCAGATTTCGACCTCTGCTTTAATGCAGAGGTCGTACCGACACTAGTATACACCAGTGTCGGTACATATAACAAAAAACGTAGGAAACACATAAATTGTTTCCCTACGAAAAAATGTTTTAAAAAAGAAACGACATTAACAGAATTCGTGGCAGAACCAACCACGGCCTTTTCAAAATCGTGTGTCGGGACACACGAATACTTAGCACCTGAATTGGTTAATGGAAACGGGCATGGAAATGGTGTGGATTGGTGGGCATTTGGTGTGTTGATATACGAATTATTGCATGGAATGACACCTTTTAGAGGCGGGTGTAAGGAATCAACTTTACGAAATATTACATCAGCTAAAGAATTTATGTTCGAAAATAATGGTGACATAAAAGGGATGGTTGAAGCCAAGGATTTAATAACGAAGTTACTAGTGAAAGATCCGCGAAAAAGATTAGGGTGTGCAAAAGGTGCAACAGATATTAAAAGACACCCGTTTTTCGATGGGATAAAGTGGCCGTTGATTCGTATGTATCGGCCACCGGAGATACGCGGGTTGGCCGTCAAGAAGAGTAGTAGGGTGCATGTCGGGGCCGGGTGGCCATTGTTCCAAAAGAAAAGGCGTGGGTTATGGAAGGGGCTTAGTTGCTTATTGTTGAAAAGTAAAGGGGCTAAATGCAACTTGAATTATAATAGAAATTATTACCGGTATTAAATAGAAAAGCTTAAATTAGGGGGGAAAAGTAGTTTATTTGAGTTAAGAAGATTTGTAAAGATTATATATACACAAATGATATTTTTGAGCAAGTTTGTGTTTATATGTCTCTTTTAATGTTATTGTTCTTATAGAGTTAGAACATGATTTTAGTTATGAAAGTATGAAGTAACCTAATGGATATATTTTGATTGATTTTATTCTTGTATTATAATAGTTATATATATATTTTCAGTTACTAAAAATGTTGATTGGTGTGTAATCTGGTTAGTTATATCGCCATAAAACATGTAAATCCATAAAATGATTCGCAATTAGTCTACGAATATAAATAGAGATTGTTTTAACCGGTTGAAAAGAATAAATGAGTTTTATTGGTTCATGAAAGAGTCTTTTGTATGATATGAAATCACTTGGCAAGAGATAACCTTACTCTAAGCTGGGGTAATATGCACCTCCAGACCAATGGTATGGTTGGCCACTTGGCCATGTATTTTCTTCTCTTTTATTTGTATAATGCATTAAAACCTAATGAAAAATTAAATGGGTTAGGGGTTTATCTGATAATGATGAGTTTATGTGGTACCCAACTTGAGCTTCTACATTATTTTTTCTTTCCTAACTTCTAATTAATTGAATTGTTTTTTTTTTTTGGTGAAGTATAATTCTTCAAACATGTAGTTCTCATGATAATGTAATGGAATCTGAATAAAATAAGGTTTGAAGTTGTTTTGATAACTTGGATTAGAAAAAAATAGTTTGATACCAAAATACAACTCACAATCTCCTAATCAGGAGCTCTTGTCACATAATTCTCTTTTGATCACAACTAGTCAACTACCATATTTCAATTTAACACACTCACCCACAAACCAACTTTAACAATCTCCACCAAACAATTCAAAACCACTTCTGAATTGAAATATAACGATGAAATAGTATTAATATTAAACTATTTTTAAGACAAGTTCTCTACCATTATGTTATGATTGATATCATACTCTCATCACCTTTCAATTTCATTATTAAACTACTATTTGATTAATAATTTAGAATAATTAAGAAAGTGGATCTTACCATTTGAACTTTCCTTTGATTGGAAAATATAAACATTGATCTTTCAAAACTTAAGAGATGTTGAGTTCATAAAATGCATGTTAACGATATGTATTGCCCAACAAACTAATTTTTTTAGATTAATTGTACATATTATCAGGTGTCTCGGAAGGCACGTTAACAAACAATCATGATTATTTTAGTAAAGCTTATCTCGATATAAGATAAGTGGATAACATATGTACCCTTTTCTAACCAAGGATTTGTACACTTATCCACCAAGATATGTATTTTTACGTGACTTAGTAAGCACCTGTGAATCAAAATCAGCAGTTATTAGTAAATCAACACATGCTTTGTAGAAAAAGACTTCTAGGAAAAAGGTACAATTATTAAAAAATTACAATTACAACCATTGCACGTGGTGCACCACTCCACTTTCTTTGCGAACACTGCACCACCCTCGTCATTCCCTCCCAGGTACATCACTCCTCCTTCCTTCGCTCCTCCCACACATCATAGTTACCGCCATCTCCTCCTCTCCTTGCACAACCATCGAGAAGACAAGTGTGGTGACAATAAAACAAAGTTAATTATATAGAGATTGGTCTACAAACGAAAACACCCTTTAAATTTAGGGGTTAACATATGCACTGCAACTGTATATATTTTTGGGTAGCATTTTTAGGGGACATTTATATATATTCATAATACTTGAGGGTTAAATTTGTAACCATATTTTTAATTTAGTTCTTTGCTGTGCGTATGTGGGTACTGTTTTTACGGTATCTATAATTTCCCCTTAAATTTAAGAGCACACCATCATCATGTCAGCACTCAGCAATTTGCCCATATTGCTTTTATGGATCATCCAGGACAGTTTATTGTTTTAGTTACCTAAATGGGAATCCAACTACAATTCAGTGGGCGTTATGGACTTCCTATAAATTTACTCGCCAAAACTTGAAGGTGTCAGTAACTTAAGAATTACAATTATTGAATTATTTCCTATATGAGTTGGTCCTCATTAACAATTGAGATGCTTACCACACTCATCGAATTTGTATATTGCCTTTCTTATGTCTTTGAAATAACTATACAACACTGAGATATCACTAATGCACTATTTTGTCTCACACATAAAACTGAACACCACTTTGCACAATTACTCTAAAATATAAATTGAACCTCAGGAACGATTAAGTATAGGATATGTTGTTATAACTGCATTGCATCTCTAATACTAAATATGTGTCAAAAAGGTTACTTTACAGAAAGAATATGTATATATGTATCTCATATCCCGTTCTAATAAACTCACTGCTACACCGGCCTCACTCAAAAACATATTTTCTCAGCAACCCCCCCTCCAAAAATCAGTTTAACAACTTCCTCACAATCTAAAAGGATAATAAACTTTACCATTACAGAGACATCACCATCTTTAGTTTCCACGTCACTACTATATGCCTCGTTAAAATACATATAGATGATATAGCGACGTCCCATCTAAAGCTCCTACAAGTTCGGAATCTGAAATCAAATACAAACTATTATTGAAAGCATCAACCACTGATAGCATAGATATTGACCAATCAAAAGTGATCTATAACTAAAAATACCATGCAGCCCTTCTTTTATAGATCAATATGAGCTCTGATGCGTTTGACAAGATCTGCTTTCAAAACCTCAGGAATTTGTGAGATGAATGTAGCCTTGGCATCGGCTATCATTTTCCTCCTGCAAATAACCACAATATAAGCACAAAAATGAGGTGATAATCCTTAGTTTTTAATTCTAAATGAAGTTCAACATGAAATGCACCACATTTTCCTTTCAAGAAAACCAGGGTATATTGATCTTCATATAAACTACTTTCTAAAGAACACAAATATTTGTAGCAAATATGAGC
This sequence comes from Erigeron philadelphicus, assembly GCA_024320915.1. NCBI lineage: Eukaryota > Viridiplantae > Streptophyta > Magnoliopsida > Asterales > Asteraceae > Erigeron > Erigeron philadelphicus. The sequence goes on from JANDBE010000028.1 coordinate 28,677,403, forward strand.
CTATTCTCTTTACCATCAAGAAGTCATTTTTCATGCTTGTTATTTTATAAATTCATATTTTTAAAATTAGTGGACCGTCACTACAGGGTGAAGCGTTAGAAAACCCCCAATTTTCTATCATTTCTACAGGTTTAAATATTTACTTGGTAGCCATTTAGATACTAAAAGGAGAAAATAAAAATGTCGTAAAGTAGTTTTGCTAAAGCACCACTGGCTTCCAAAACCTTCATACCCAACTAGTCAATTCAGTCAAGAAATCATTGTAATGATAAAGTGGAAAGTAAAGTTTTACACAACAAGCATAAAAGGCACCTGGCATGTAAATGTAACCGTATTCAAGAGAAAAATTAAATACGACGACGACAAATTTTATGACACTCAAGTCACATATTTCAGAATTCACCATTTAATAATAGTATCAATAAGTGCATAAGCTACACTATGCAATACAAGTTATGCCAGCAAAAAGACTTACTTGAGTTCATTCCTCTGTAATGTATCATTGCCTTCATCTCGAGCACGGCGCTTCGTGTCACGCATAGAGCTCTTAACCTTATCCGTGAAGCCACAGTTATGCAGGAAAGAAGAAGCTTCTTTACCAAGACTGATTGCCATGAAGAAATATTTGTGTAAGATATTATCAAATTCGAGATACGAAGAATGAACCATAAGACAATCCAGGTAGTCATTAACTAAAAATAGTAATTAAATTACATATGCGTGGAAAAAGCACAATAAGCAATGTAAAAATGTATATCATAGTGGAAACATAAACGGTTTATATAAATTATATAGTATTATCTATATGACTTTCTTAAATAAATGCATTTTGTTTATACGTATGCATGAGAATAGACTTCAGAATCTAACTGCCTAATATTTTTGTGGAAGTATCGATACAGAAGTAAAGGCCCTTGACAAACAATTTAGGTCAAATAGTTCAAAATGAAGAATGCTTGTGTGCATTTCCATGAATAACACCAAGAAAAATATGAAGAGTGTTAATAATTCCATCCACATTTCTTCAGGCTTGAAGGGAAGTTATGTAGTGGTCAGCAATCATTATCTTTGTCAACTATATCACTGTATACAGCCAATGATGTAGGTCACTAATAGGTCTCATAGTTAAAGTGAGGCACGTGCAGTAAGCCAGGTACACGGCTAACTTGAGTGCAAGATGGTTCAAGGGTAGGCCGCGCCACCTATGAAGAAAGAAAATACAAAGAATGCAATACATTCCTAACAGGAATTGCCTCTAAACATTCTACCATTTTAATTTATATCATTCTAACAAGGTGTCAATGGACACCCAAGGAACTAACCATGAACAAACATTACACGGGAAATGGAATACAAGATAAATGATTCTATTTTGAAAATAAAAATAAGTCACATGAACTTAAGAGTAAACATATTAATTACTCGTTACTACATAATATAATTCATACTATTTTATATATATATATATACTTCATTGTAATATATTTTCCTTTACTCCATGATATGGCCCCGATGGAGCTTCTTAACTCGAGCTATACTTATCATGCCTAGCTTGCAGCAGAGCACTTGAAGTTCTAAGACTCTCTACAAACAGCTTATTTTTAATCTTCAGCCGAAACTTGCCATGTAATAATCTTATCCTTATTTTTTAAGACTATTGATAACTAAGCTTTGTTAGCATTATAACATCCTGGAAGACCTTTAGCTCCTATTTTCTAAGGATCTAATCAAATTTTATAACAACCTAACAAACCAGAACACCATTCCAGTAGTAATGAATTAGTCAAGATCTTTTCTTTTACATGTAACCATCACACGAAAATCTAAAAGTGACAGATTAGAGATGAAAAGCAACGTACAGTTCTTTTAGTTCGTTGCGTTTTGCTTCTAGATGATGATCCTCAGCAACCAAATCACAAGACTTCTGCTCGTCATGTTTTCCCTTGGAATCAGACCTATCAGGAAGATTTTGAGAAATGCCATTAGGCATTTTACCAGTCAATGGTCCGTTTCTTACACCATTGCTCTTACATCCATTTGCAACAAACTCATCTCCGTTCCTTTCAATCTCAGTGTTTCCATTTGCAACAGGTGTATTTTGACAAAATCCATTCTTGTCCTCCACCAATGGAATCGATTCTTGGCCATTTCTTATACCATTGCTCTTACACCCGTTTGCAACGAACTCATCTCCAATCCTTTGGATCTCAGCATTACCATTTGCAACAGATTTATTTTGACTGGATCCATTCTTGTTTTCTACTAATGGAATCTTCGTATCACTTGTCTTCTTAGATTGTGAGGCTTTTAAATCGCCATTACCATCATTGTTTTCTTTATTTTTAACAATGATTTTGGGGAACTTCTTGACTCCAAAATTTCCAAAACTGACTGGCTTCCTTTGAGGACCAATTAACACTTTGCTAACCTCTAAAGTTGTCGCAGAATCAGCCTTCGGTGACTCTGAGTCTGAAGACTTCACAATAGTATCAGATTTAGGAGCTTTGGAGGCATGATTTCCGTTACAATCATGTGGCTTTGTTCCATTAGTATCTAAACTTTTATTAGGTAGAGCAGGCCTCTGTTTGGTGCGAGAGAAAAAAAGGATATAGACTTTCTCAGAGAAAACCTCTTGTAAGGTTGAGATGGAAACATAAGAATCATTGCAGCAATACCAACGGCCAATTGCGTCCTGCAACCATGTTTCAAACCAATATAAGAAAACTACAAATGCCTAAAGCATGAATACCGACTAGAGGTGGCAAAATGAGAGAATGGGCCAAAACAGATACTTTTTGTATGAATCAAAATAGGCCATGTCAGACAATGTTGCACAGTAACATTCCATGAAAAACTATTAACCTAATTTACAAAAAAACATTAGTGTTTTATCTATGATCACATGACCTATATTGTTTTAATAATAAATATTGAATCAAAAACATATTTTGGGCGCTTTTCAACCCATAGACCCATCCTTTTTTCAGCTATTTTTTTTACCCATTTGACATGTTTCAAACATACCCGGATCGACCCATTCATAAGTAACTGGGTCAAACTTGCCACCTCTAACGAGTGTTGACTATGAAAAATTATAGACAGCTTTAAGAGACCTTGATGTAAGCATAATAGTGTCCAGAATCTGGTGAAAAGCCAGAATGCACAATGGTGGCAAAAAGTTTATACTCTGGATGAGGATCCTGCAAAATTGAAGTTTTAATAAAATTAAGTCTCCATTGAACAATGTAAATGTTTTCAGAAAAGATTATCAAGTTCAACAGTAGAGATGGCTAGTGACATGTACATCTACACATAACTATATACCTGACATGGTATTCAAGATTGGATGTGCTAATAAAGTAAGCAAGTCTTAGTAAGTAGAAGTGCAAGACAAAGAGTGTTTATCTGGTTTCAAATTATGAATAAAATCAATGAGAGAAGAAAATCACAAGCATGCACGTAGATAGATCAAAAAGGAACTCCCAAAACTATGACATCACACAATTTCTTCTAAGCATCTAAGTTCAGAAAGGGGCTCATAATTCCTTCTGGATTTCTCAAATGATTAAGACAAGATGCATATGGCAAGACCTTTGGAGTGGCCACAATCAAAGAACAGCGTTATAATCCTAAGCAAGCAAACAAGTCTATAATTTATGTACTTTGTAAAAATACATATCAATTATTATATGTTGCTAAAAGAACTCTCTACAGCTAAACTTTCATGTTTGGAAGTAAGCTCATCAAAAAATTCCTCTTTCTGGGGGCATTCGAGCGGGCATATATAGTAGCCGACTTCTAAAATGACCGTTTGACAACAAGGCCATGATTTCTGTCATGAGTATCTGAGAAGTTTAGATACCCAATATACTTGATTCATGGGTTATCCATATCACTTTATGCCCATGAAATATTCCTTACTACCTTGATTTAAACGTAACATGTTTTTTTTTATGCTTGCTATATAGCCAATTATCAATTGTTGTCACATCGAAGGATGTCTTACTGTACTAATCTATGTCCTAAATAAAGCATGGCTATTCTAAGTTTATAACAAAATGCATATGCATAAATAAGGAAATAGAAAAACCTAAAACTCTTAACAAAGCAGCTGGATACAACAAGCTGTGAGACTAGCATACATACCTGGCTTGTTTTGCTCATAAAGTTTGAAAGAACTAATACTTCCTCAAAAGTAACTATTTTGTCGATCTTTCCTCCAAATATCCCCTCAAATCTCTATATAACCAATAATAATAGCTTAATCAGTCACACTAATCATTATGCTAAAACAACATTATAACAAATGCACTCATAGACCCTACCTTTAGCTGAACTACAAGGATGTTAGGTGCCTGAAGAATAGACATTTGCTTTTTAGCTCTTACCAACTTTTTACAACTACAAAAACACAAATTTCTATCTCAACCATCTTATGATAAAAAAAAATGAAATCAAAACAGACATATATGAGCAGTATGGTACAGATAATATGATTACCTATCACACTTGCATTTGTTATTACCATCCAGAACTTCCGATTGAAAAAATTTCTGAAAAGCTTCCTTGAGAGAACTACTATTTAATACATCAATGCTAATATCCATTATCTCATCAACCTTATTAGACTCATGTCTACAAGAAAGACACTTCACCTGGCTCTGCAAAGCACCTCCAAATATCTCCTTAACCACGGTACTGCTACCAAAGCCATCACCACCTCCATTACTGACAAGCTTCCTTCGTTGCTGCTGCAACTTCTTCAAGCGAAGACATGTAGTATGACAAGCGTCTATGACATATCGCAGAAACTCGTGTGCATCCTCTTGCCTTCCAAAACAAAAATTCTCTGCAAATATCTTCAATCCACCTATGATCTTAGTAGGTGTGTCTAGTGTTGAGTCTATGCTCAAAGAACGAGCTATTCTCTTCTCTAGTAAGCAAAAGGGACAGTCACTCTTCTTATCCTGCTGCGCAACAGACTCACCTATATTCACATATATGAAGATTTAGAAATCTAAATTCATTACTCACACATGCCTTTAGGATTCATGTACTAAAACTAGGAAGAATTTTTGTTATTATTGTGAAACTTCTAATTTTATTCATAGTTTAATCAATGCCATGATAAATCTAGGGTAAGATTATATCAAATACCTAAAATCCTTCACACACAGATACAGTACAGAGTCATACACTCAGAATAGGGGCAAACTTATGTAATTTCAACATTACATACTAACACTCATATACGTAAACTAATAAACGCAATGATAATATTAGGTCAAATTAACACGAGACACGGGCCAAACCCCTAAAATACCTACCGTATGGATTCATATACTCAAAGCAGCAAATGTTATCAGTGTGAACTTTCAACGTTACACTCGATTCTCTATCTAATAAGCATCATGATAAGCTAGATCAGGTTATATTTCATGAACATATAGATACGTCATAGATACAGATTCATATAGTCACAATTAGAAAATCGTGCTAACAGTGTAAATTCCAAATATCAAATAGAATCCACATTAGAATAAGCCTGAAGATAGAATTAGCTTAAACTTATTTATGAATATATAGATACATACAGATTCATATAACTCGAATTACGTAAAACTCATTTTTAGCAGTGTGAACTTCAATTACACTCAATAAGCATGACAATCCAAATTAGGTCAAATTAACAAACCTATTTGTACATATAAGTGTCACTACAAATAATATTACATTTGTTCACACTTTTAGGTAAGTGTGAACAAATTAAAAATTTTGTCACCCTTTTTAATGTGTAGAAATATATTGAATTAAAAGTGTGTGAAAATTTCTTCACACTAAAAAGTGTGTAGAAATAAAAGTTCACACTAAAAAGTGTGAACTTTTATAATTATTTTGTCACATCCCATTTGTTCACGGTAACTAAAAAGTTATCGTGAACAAATGAGGTGTGACAAAATAATTATGAAAATTCACACTAAAAAGTGTGAACATATATTTCT
>JANDBE010000028.1:28691967-28707767 GCA_024320915.1 Erigeron philadelphicus
AACATCTTTGGGCAAGGTAATATGGGAAAAGATGTCGATCTAAGTCACCCAAAATATTACCCTATCCTATTTCTCTACTTTAATCTTAGTTCTTCAAAAATTCTACCAGACGTCATGATATTTATATTTTCAGAAATAACTGAAATTAAAATATTGTTCAAATGTCTAATGGTAGACCTAACTTTATAATTTCTGTTCTGATGTTGTATTTTGACGAGATGTTTGAAAAATAAAACTATTTATATTAAATTCTTAAAAATTATTTTTTTTTCTTTTTCAAAGTTTATAAAACATGTTTTATTATAAACACTTATAAAATATATTAAAATTCTATTTTATGTAATTTAAACACTTTTTTCAATATACTCTTATTGCCCCTAAAACACACATTACCTTTAATTGGATATACATCTAAACAAAATTAGATTAACACCGCACATAGTCTTTTCTTTCTCTTCTTCCTATATATACACACACGCATATCAATTTCTTTTCTACTGTTTTGTATTATCATCACCGTTTAACTGTCGCAACACACACACCAACCATGGGTTGGATTAATATTGACATTTATTTGAATATAGAAAGTTGGATATTTCATATTGATTGAATTTGAGTTTGACCACCTCCAACAAATTAAACTTGGCCCAAACGAATTAGTTAAGTTTGATAGGTTATAGTTTTTGATGTCTCATAAAAATAATGATTTTTTCACTCATTATCCATAACATATTACAGTATCATGTTTAATTTAATATTTGTTAGAGAACCCAATCGATAAATTCATTAATTGCACGTTAATACTGGAAAAAACAATCATAATACACGTCAACAATTTCTATTTTTCATATTTTAGCAAACAAAACCAAAAAAGCTGACACCATGGTTTTCTTCAATGCCACATTGATCAAGAAAGCTTCTTTCTACCCTATCTCACTTCTATTTTTAGAAACTAGACATCTATGTTTTGATAATATGTTGAGTAAGAAGAAGATATATAGGAGGATGATGATAATGAATAAAAACCATAAAACACAAAATGAATCATGTGAAGGAAAACCAACTTTCCCTTGGATTAGGCTTTCATTTCTAACCTCCAATCACTCATCCCATTTTCTTGTCTTCATCCATTTCAATCACTTTTTATCTATAACCAGTCATTGTCTTCTATTATATTTATTTATTTTATATATATATAAACATATACTATAACTTTTTCGTTACTTATCTATACTTGTTGTCCCACTTGGTTCTGCTCTCTGCATGCAATAGAAATAAAATACACACAACTGCATAGGAGGTATGCTCTTGCTATTATCTAGGCCTAAGTCTCATATTACTATCTTCATGTTGTTGCATAAAGTTTAATCTTTATATTGTTGAGAATGTTGTGAGTATATATACTTTGCAAAGTTTTAGTACTCTTGATTCAAATTCTATAATTATATGTATGTCCATGTAAGTTGGTTTTTTATGTACTGTCTTTGTATCTTTATAGTTTGGATACTTTTTTTGTGTCATGAAAACTGTTTATAATGAAAATAGTATATCTAAACTCTAACACTTTACATAATCATCAAAACATATTGAAGTAAATTAAGGTGTATGCAGTAAGACAAGGGATTTTTTGGATTGTATATGTAACCCGAATGGAAGAAACAAGAAAGGACTAATTGTATGAAAACAGATTAATTATTAGATCAGTGTAAAATTACCCAACTAGTTTTGATGCTTTGAATGATGTTGCCCATCCAGCCATCCACCTTTGTATGATTTTTTGTTTATGGATTATTCGGGTAATGGAACAAAGGCGGACAACAATATATAAATAGTGGTCATTGTGTTGGTTTGGAAAAGAGTTCCAACTGTAACTAGTACTGAGGGTGGAGGTCTCACTTGTGTATTTTACATGGTGGTCTAGAGTTCGTTGAAGGAAATAAGCAAGAACGATGGAGGTAACGAATGTGACCGAGTACCAGGCAATTGCCAAGGAAAAGTTGCCAAAGATGGTCTATGACTACTATGCATCTGGTGCCGAGGACCAATGGACGCTAGAAGAGAACAGAAATGCTTTTGGAAGAATTCTGTAAGCCTTGTACCTTGATTCTTGACTTTTGTATTTGGATCCGTTGCTATATACGTTTGTGACTAGTGAAATGTTATGTTATAATATTGAAACAGGTTTAGGCCACGTATTCTTATTGATGTGAGCAAGATTGACATGACCACAACCATTTTGGGATTTAAATTATCTATGCCCATAATGATCGCCCCAACGGCTATGCAAAAGATGGCTCACCCAGAAGGTAAACATGTATATCATCATATAGATCCCCTTGTAGATCTAGATCATAGCTAAGTCGATACTGCTCTTGAGTGGTGGTATTATATACTGTATTGCGGGTCAAGTTCATAATGTAAGGTCTATATCCTTGTTGCAGGTGAGTATGCAACAGCTAGAGCTGCATCTGCAGCTGGGACTATTATGGTTAGTAATCAAACTTCGCTTTAGGCTGTTTTCGGGCGCAAATTACTTGGTACCCTGGTTTAGGGTAACACATATGACTATGATTCCATTTTATGAACAGTCTTCGGTTTTTAAAGGGTGTCTAAATGTGCGTTTTGAAGGTAATTATATGATATTAAATATTCAAACCATATAATCGTTAGTTATAAAATGGTTGAATGTGTTTATACCATTTAAAGTCATAATTAACCAGATATCTGTTTATAAAATGCAAAACCGAACACATCCTTACTGATTTACTGATTTTTTAGGACATACGACATATCTTTTACGAGTTACCAATGTTTCATGTTGTAGACGCTGTCATCATGGGCAACATCAAGTGTTGAGGAGGTTGCATCAACAGGACCTGGGATCCGCTTCTTCCAGCTTTATGTGAGCCATCGTTTTCTTTTTCATAATTTTACTATCCATCTTCCTTCCGAATGAAGCTTTGACTTTACTTCAATAAATTCAGGTGTACAAGGACCGCAATGTTGTGGCTCAACTTGTGAGAAGAGCTGAAAGAGCCGGGTTCAAAGCCATAGCTCTAACAGTTGACACACCGCGACTAGGACGTCGAGAAGCTGACATCAAAAATAGGTTTACTTTACCCCCATTTTTGACACTGAAGAACTTCGAGGGTCTGGACCTTGGCAAGATGGATGAAGTGAGTAAATATTATGACATGCAGAGTTATAGGTTTCAAACAGTAATCATTTCAGCAATCCCTTCTGACATAATGAAAAATGCAGGCTAACGACTCTGGATTAGCTTCTTATGTTGCTGGTCAGATTGACCGAACTTTGAGCTGGAAGGTATGTTTAGTTGAGCTAGCAGGAGTTTTCCCCTCCAAAAGTCAACTAGTACATTGCAACATATTTAGAACGATTTTTCTTTGCCAAATTCACAATTCACCAGCAGCCATTTTGTGGTCGTTGCTGTTTGGCATAATTTCCTACAGCGAAATACTTTGATTTTCTGTCATGTGTGCAATGGTTAGTCTTTTGCGAGGTAATCTCAAACAGATGATCATATAAATGATGGATTGAATATGGTTGCAGGATGTGCAATGGCTTCAAACAATCACTACAATGCCAATCCTTGTGAAGGGTGTGATCACTGCTGAGGATAGTAAGTAAAATCTGAACCATTGTATAAAGTTCTCCTTAGAGGCGGAAAGATGGTAGTTTTGGGTAATGGATTCTGGTCGGTTCGGGTGCTTGACCTGTTGACCAGTCCCCTTTTTAGTTAAAAGTTTTGATTTGACCCGTTTGAGATAACAACTCAAACCAACATATACATAAGCATAATGGAACAAATAGCCATCTCAATTTGTTCAATTTCAAGTTGGTTAAAGCTTAACTGTTTTTTTCCTGGTGTGTTTCATAATACAGCAAGGTTAGCTATTCAAGCTGGAGCTGCAGGAATTATTGTATCCAATCATGGAGCTCGTCAACTTGACTATGTCCCTGCAACTATCATGGCTTTAGAGGAGGTACTCTTAATAGTCTTATTCATACTTTTTATAGAGATCTAGGGTGGGCTAGTTGGTTGGGTAATGGGTCAGGTAGTCTCAAGTTGCTTTTTTTTCACTACAGGTGACCTTCTACCCTATTGACCCATCACCTATTCTGTTAATATTTAATTTTAATCATTGAAACAAACATGACCCAAGATGAAGTGACCGGCTCATTGGTAGATGCTTTGGGTCAAACCCCCTCCGGCCCTCCTGAACTTTGAGAAGCTATTAATAATTTAACTTATCCTCTATCTGAGATTTTCCTATAAATCTTACTTCAGGTTGTGAAAGCTGCACAAGGCCGTGTACCTGTATTCTTGGACGGTGGTGTGCGGCGTGGTACAGATGTTTTCAAGGCACTGGCACTTGGAGCTTCCGGCATATTTGTAAGTACACAAGTGATTGTTTACCTCCATAATTTTATTCTATTGCATTGTCGGGGTTGTAATCTAATATAACGAACAATTGACTTGTGAACTCCAGATTGGGCGACCTGTGGTCTTTTCATTGGCTGCTGAAGGAGAAGCTGGAGTAAAGAAAGTGCTTCAAATGTTACGTGATGAGTTTGAGCTAACCATGGCATTAAGTGGTTGTACCTCACTCAAACAGATTACCCGTAACCACATTGTAACTGAGTGGGATGCTCCACGGACTCGTCCTGCACCTAGGTTATAGATCAAACATCGAGAGATAAACTATTATTGGTGCATTCTGATTGAAAGTTGTATGAATGTGTTAATTTTATAAATGTCGACTACTACTCAGTTGTACATCCTTGTGAAATGCTATAAATAACTTCTGTTAATGTAATCAGGGAGAATCAACAAGTTGTGTAGTTCGCATATCTTCATTTTCTATAGAATCATAAAGTGGTTCGACATATCTTCATTTACTATCAAGTATTAAAATTTCCGAAGTAAGAACTGAAAATCCCTTCAAAAAGTAGTGGTGTCTGTCTTCCATGTGGATTTGGTAGGAACCCTTTAAGATTGGTGCCTCTCAAATCCTCTTAAAATCAACTTGTATCACCAGAGATCACCTACAAATTCAAGATTTATATTCAAGTCAATGCAACGCACCAATGTTACATGCTTGTGAAGTTTATGGAAGAGAAAGCAGATGTCACAATCTTTGAGCTCATACATCGCTTTGGGTCATGTTTTATGACTTTTATCTCTAACAGGTCAAACAGGTTAAGCTGAACTAAACTAAAAATGAAATGGATCCAAGAGGAAGAAGTCATTAGCATTCAGATGGATAAAGTCTTCTATATTGCTCTATTAGAATTTAGACAAGGTTATCGTTGTAATAATATAGTTTTTCTTATCATCTTTAACACAAAATAGAAACAAAATAATGGAGAGAAAATGTATCTTTAGGTCAAATCAGCACAGCTTACCGAAGCCAGTACCACCCATTTTGTCATATCTAAGATAAAGTGTACTTGCCTGTGATATCAATGGCTTTGCATTTGCTTCCCACTCAGTAGCCCACCTTTCAGATGATCCCATTTCCAGAACTCCATTCTTCAATGTTTTTAAAGTATCACATTCATTGGGAAAACCCTTGAAGAGCATCTGTAAAGTTGCCAGTTTGGTAAAAATCGCTGATGCAGATAAAGATTTGTTGCTACTGATTTATTAGCTTACCATGAGTTCATCAGCCAGCTCCGACGATGATGAAAAGAGTAGACCATTCTTATCTACTTTTACAAGCTCTGTGATGCTTCATTAAAGCCAACACAAAAAGTCAGATATTTGTAAATGTTTTTGACAAGGATGAATTACTGCAACAGTATGGAGAGAGATTATTTACCAAGAATAAGAAACAGCACAAACGGGCAGACCACATCCAAACATGTCTACAACCTGACAACAAATAATGGCAAAGATCATACAAGTATAAGAAGGCTATCTTTTTTTTACAAAAATAGAAAATTTAAGCAGATAAAAAACCTTCATCGGGAGGTCGAGCCCTGATGAAGAAGTATGCAAGCATACACCAAGATCAGCCGATCCTGTACAAGAACATATTAACGGCATGAAGAAAAATAACTTCATGGATGGACGTTTTGTAGAGGCGGCAAGATGGCAGTTTACCAAGACCGACAAATTGGGTAACAAGTCAAAAAACAAAAATTATGGCAGAAACAGGAAAGACTTAGCTGGGTTGGGTTGTCCCGTAAATATTTTTAGATCATTTCTTTTGTAAAATAATTGATGTGTTACTTTACCATCTTTGAATAATGAAACTTAGGTGGTTGTATGAATTAAATAGTCTTTGGGTGACTTTCAAGCTATTTGACCACCCCTTTAGCTAGCTTCTTTAACCTATCTCACCCACTTGAGATATAACACAGCCCAGATCAGCCCATTTATAAATAAATCGGTCGAACTTGCCACCTCTAAAGCTTTGCATCAGCAATGAAACAGATATATACTTACCAAGAAGCAATGGGTAATCCCCTGGTGATAGCCACATTGTACGGAAAGCTACACGTTTAAGGTTCAGTTTCTTTATCTTCTCTTCATACATCTCTTTCTCGGGTCCTTTCCCTTCATGGTGTTAAAATTTTTTTTATAATTTGAACCTTTTTCGATTTGTTCTTGTTTATATCAATGATGAAAAGAATAAATAATCTAACCTGTGATAACAAATAATAACCTTGGATACTGAAATGTCTTCCGTTCATCAATGGCCTTCCACAAAACCTCATCCCCATTTGAATCATTCTCATTTAGTAATGCAGCAACACGCCTATCATACATCACTGCTGCTTCTAAAAGAATGCCAAAATCCTCATCTGGAGTCCTGAAATAGAATATGACTTAACAACGGGTATCATTGTTTGAATAAAAAAAGTCGAACAGTGGACCATCATCATTGAATAGGTTTATGAAACTCACCAGCTTGTACTGCTAACAATAAGAGCAGGTCTATTCTGCTTCAAGTGATAATCCTCATCAACCTTATTTGTGAACAGAGTTGTATTTGGATCTTGCATATCATGACTAGTTATGCCTGGAATAGTGTGTATGATAATTATTCGACAGATTACACATAGGTAGCAACGGTAAAATGGGCGAGGGAAGTTCGGGTCCAAATATGTACTTTCTGATGCTTGTTGAAAGAGGTCTGGTGGGTCGACTGAGAAACTAGGTTTCTCCATTTTCAAAATAATTTTAAAAGTAACTGTGGTAAATATGATTAACTGATCTGAAAAGCGTACACAATGACAATAATAATAAACATACAAGTTTTCAAATATCACAATGTATGAAGTGGTATGCACTGAAAGCACATACGTAAGTCTTTTGAAATACAATATCACCCCAAAATCACCGCAGTTGTACGCAAATGGGTTGAAATAACCACAATGACAAACCCCCTCTAAACAAAAGCAGAGGGGAGAAAGGTACACAAAGAGAAAGATAATCCACAGTATTCTGTGTATTATTACCATAGCTGATGCAGTCTACAGGACTGTTTGGCCGGAACATATTGTTCTTAATTCTACAAAACAACTGCAACCAACAATCAGTACGAAGCTTCTTAAGCCACGATATTCTGTTAAGTCGTATTAATTTACCTTATGCTTTTCTTCAAGCTGAGCTGGACGGAAAAACTCGGGAGGCTGATCATATAACACTGTTGCTCTATGTATTGAAAAACAGAAAAAGGATATGTAATTTATTATTATAGCACTGGCCAATAAACATGATCAATCAGAAACTATAGACCAGGAAAATGGCAATGTTTGTCTTATCATATAGTTCTTGGTAGATAAAAAAGATAGGAACAACAGGAAGTCAGGTAAAGCGCATCAGTTGCATGGGTCAAGTTGTTGACCCAGAACACATTAGTCTTACGACATTAATCAATATATTTTCATGAAAAGCTTAGGAGGTTGTAACATAAGAACTACACTTTGGGCGACTTCAACCCACTTCCTTTTTAACCAAAACATGACTGGAATATTGAAATCGACTTGTTAAAAAGTAAATAGGTCAAACCTGCCATTTCTAGGTTAAAATTATAGCTTTGAAATTCCCAGAGTTAAATTTGTTTGCAATTTTCAAGAGACAAAAGTAGCATGTGGAAAACTTTTAATACTAAGCTAACTGTCTCACTTGATTCCCCAAACTTGTTCCAACTCATGTTGCATTGCTTTCGTGACACATAGAGATCCATTAGCCAACTTCCCAAAATGTAATTCTACCCTAAAAAGTTCAAAGAGCAGTATTAGCATTAGCATGTTATACACAATATCTCAAACTCTTGAAAGTTAAAATAAAAATATATTTTACCAATGATATACTGCTACAAAACGACTACTTCTACCAAGAGATAATGCAAGCAAAGTATATCCGAAGTTATGCCAATCAATAATGATGGAGGACTGCCTCAGCCAGCCGGCCCATTTCACAGCAACCAAAGTTGGAACAGAAGGTGGATTCTAAAAAGCCATCAAAAACCACATTTTGATATCAAAAACTATATAAATGCAATCATCTTACTTTTTTATAAAATAAAGAAACACAGAAGATTCTATGCGTCAAAAATACACTCCGGGTGACTTCAACCATATGACCAATTTGATCCATCATTTTTAGCCACATTTTACAATTTACGAGTTAAAAATAAAGCACACCCAACCCGGCTCATTCATGAGTAGATGAATCGATAATTCAACCTAAACCTATTATATAAACTATCAAAAGACTAATAACGTTTGAGAAATTAAATTAAAGTTAATGTACATCTTATTTTAGAAACATTAGCTCACCTGCACTAGAAACACATCTGGGGCCTTTATTTTAACACAAAGAAACCAAAGAAGCATTACAAACTGAATCAACGGCTTAAGCAGAAGCATAAATGGACGAAATATTTTTGGTAAAACTCCATTATTTGATGGCCATTGCCTCTGGAGAGAATACGAATTAAGATAGATTAGTATAATAAGACAAGCTCGTAGGATCCTTGAACACTGTATAAAGTTATGCTGGTAACAGAAACACTACCATCGTATGAATATGTATAGATGGGTTCTCAAGTAGAGCAGAATATGGGTCAGATCCTGTCCAAAAGAATAAACTAAAAAATCAAAAACTACTTGAAAACACTCTTAACTAGTTTTCTGAATAGATCAATCTTCAAAATTTGTATCACTGTTCTTATACTTAACAGCCTGATAAAATCACTAGTTAATAACCCCTTAACAGTAAGGATGATATACTTAATGGACGCTCATATAAAGAAGAGTTATACAGCATATACCTCCATATGCAACGATATCGACCTCAAGATTTGCCTGCAATACATATATGGAAAAGAGAGTCAAATGACCATAATAATGCATACGAAGTAATTGACATTTTCCGGCACCAAAAATTTCATTCTGCTTTTGATTCATACACTTACAGATTGCCAAAAATATAGATACTACACAAGCACATATATAGAGTGTGTTTGTCAAGGGCCTTTTAGTAGCTTTTCGGAGCTTAAAGCTTCGAGATTTCTTAAAGATCAAATCAGCCACACCCTTAAAAGCCCCTAACGTAAATGCTACTTAAAGTAAATGTTTAAAGAAAAGCCCGAACAACTTCTACCTCCAGCATCGGGCCATGGTAACAGCTCAACTAGTTTAATAAACATACCTATTACGTGAAACACCAAACGGTTCGGTCTAACTACTTGCGCTAAACATTATAATGGGGTGTTCATGTGAAACAAGTATCCCTCAGACCCTCACTCAAGGCCAATAACCAGTTTCACTGCCAACACATGGTAACGACATAAATCGAATAACGGGTAGTTAAAAAGGAACATGGGAAAACACATATTAAAAACACTAGTATCAAATTTACACAACAAACATAAATTTTATAATTAATAAAAAATCGAAAAAGTAAAAAAAAAAAAAAAAACCTGAAGAGCAAGAGAAAGGGAATGATACTGCATACGAGGACTGCGACCAATATCACCAAGTACTACTACTGCTGCTCTCCCCCTTCCTTTCTTCTTCTTCTTCCCAACCATTTCCATTTTTTTTTCTTTTTTTTTTTCACCAACTAATAATAATTCAATTTAAAAGATTTATAACAGGGGGCTTTTGTTTCTTGGTTTTAAAGATTCTGACTTTCTGTTTGTGTAAAATTTCCAAGATTTATTATTTTTCATCATTTACCCAATGACCCTTTACTTTTTTGAAAGTAGCAAAACAAGTCCCTAACAAAAACAAACTTATAAACCAAAATATTAAATAAACTTCCCTTTTGGTCTGAGATTTATTAGAGCTAGGGTTTTGGCAAGGGTTTTCTGCAGCGCCACTTTACACCACCAAAACCCCTTATACAAATTCTCAGTTATCATTATCAAAAAAGGATGAAGGGAAAAAAGAGAGAAAGAATTCAAAACCCAGAACCATTTTTATTAATGGAAGATGATGATGAAACCCTCAGCAAATCTGCTTCCAAGAAACGCAATAAAGCCCCTAAAAAACATCAGCAAGAACAAAAAGTATGTTTATTTACACATGGGTTTGTATTTATATGTTTATATATGAATAAAGTTTGTACCTTTACAACAAATTAGGGTATATAGATACATGGGTCTGTATATATTTGTGTATAACTAATTATTCGTCTGTCTTTTTTTAAGTATATATATGGATATAGATACATGGGTTTGTATGCATGTGTTAATAATTAATAAAGTTTGTATCTTTACATAAATTTTGTATGTATAGATACATAAGTGTGTATGCATTTGTGTATAATATTTGGACTCAAGATTAGCTTATTTGTCTGATTATTGGTTTTTTCCATTTGACTTATACGTGATAAGGAAATATTTTGTATTTAAATTTCACTTATAAGCTCATAAGTTCAAAAATAAGCTTAAAGTTAGTTGGCTTATCTGGAAATAAGCCAATATGCTTACAAATAAGCTAAGCCAAACAACCCAGTTTGTATCGTTCTTTACATAAACTTTGAGTATATTATATATAGATACATGGGTATGTATGTATATATCTTTATTGTTTAACAGTGTGTAACTTTTTTTTGTTTTTGTTTATGTAGCTGATATCTCCAAAAATGAGTTCCAAGATTTTGAAAGAAGCTTTCCTACAACAGAAGGAATTACAAGATGAAGCTAATGCTGAAAATCCTAATAATATTGTTTTCCCCGAAGACACCAAAACTCAAGTTTCTGATGATGATAATGATATTGATGATGTTGATAATTTCGCCGGCTTTTCTGATAATGTTAGCCAGTATGGTGGTAACGAGGTTCGTTTTTTTTAATGAATCTTTTATATATGCTTTATGTTGGTTGTTTTGCTTGGTGTTATTTTTAGGGTAAATTGTAATACACTTTTACATGTCACATTTGTTTACCTGAAGGTTAACTGTTTCCTAAATGTTATCAAATTTACACAAAAATGGTATAGTATGTATTGTATCTTGATACTTGCCCTTGATACTTGCATTTTTATGTAATATAATAAATAATGTCCCTTCATTATCGATGACACGGTAGCTGTATAAGTTGCCACGTCAGTGGTTTACAAATCATAATAGGTTAGAAACATGATAATTAAATCATGATACATATTACAGCTTTTAGTGTGAAGTTGGATATTTTGTATCATTTACACTAACAAACGGTTGTATGTAACCTTTTCTATGTGGAAGTGTGTTGCTTTCTTTTTTGCAGTTATTGTTGTATATCCGTATACAAGTTTATAAACTGTGAGTATGTTGCATAAAATGGTAAACGGCGAAGTTTTATATCCCGGAAAAAATTACATTGGTGCATATAATGGGACATGTTTTCTGCTATAGGTTTTTTAGGGTTAATTGCGTCAAAAGTAACATGTTTCGTTGTATATAGTTGCCTTGACATATGTACATAGTTGTATGGATGTAAAAGTAGGTTGCATTTTCGTGCATTTATATGTTTTACATAATTGCATGGAAACGTAAGCAAGTTAGATACAATGGTAAAAAGTGAAGTTGGTTTCTTAACATATGTTACTATTCGTGCGAATGATCGGATTATTAGTTTTTACATTGTGTATCTGGATGTTCACTCAGGAAGAAATTGATGAGGGCGAAGCGAAGTTACTGGAAGCATTTTTCTCCAATGATGCACGGCCACAACGGACTTTGGCTGATATCATTGTGGAGAGAATTAAACAAAAGGATCAAGTGTCTTCAGGTTTTATTTTACTTGTTTCTTAGCTTTCCATTATGGTGTGTTGATTATTATTGTTATTATTATTATTTTCATATATGATTAGGTTTTTGGCCCAAAGATGTTAGTTTTGCCCATTTAGTTGTGGTTAGACTGGAATGCATTAATCAGGGGTTGTTTTATTTGTAATGGATCAAATAAAATAGTATAGTTAAAGGGAACCGGTAAAAAGTATATTTAGATTATCATTGAATCAATTAATCGCTGTAGTTATTTGAAGGATAGGCGTCTCGCACTGTATCTCTCTATAAAAAGTTTGACAAAAAAATGCTTTGTGCCAATTCGGACTGTCTCATTTTGCCTTGTATACAAATTATCTGTTTGACATGAACTCACTTCTAATCTTCCATTTTCCCAGTTTTAGGTTTTACTAATGTTTATTGATTAACCTTGGTAGATAGGTTTATCTGCAGGAACCCAACCTGTACCAAAATTGGATGATTCTGTCATAGAAATATATAAGAGGTGATATACTTGTCTGTTTCTTGATTCATGCTTTTTTTGGAGTATCTGGATCATAACCGCATTACATACTTCACTCATGTGTGCAGTGTTGGAGAGATTTTTAAGAAATATACTGCAGGAAAATTACCATTGGCCTTTAAAAGCATACCGGCAAAGCAACACTGGGAGGAACTCCTGTATCTGACTGAACCAGATAATTGGTCTCCAAATGCCGTGTATCAAGCCACCAGAATCCTTGCTTCCAATATGAGTTCAAAGAAAGTGGAGAGGTTTTACAAGTTTGTGTTACTTCCTCGTATTAGAAAAGATATACGGAATAACAAAAAACTTCATTTTGCGTTATATCAAGCTTTGAAGAAAGCTGTATATAAACCAGCTGCCTTCAATAAGGGTATTTTGTTTCCTCTATGCGAGGTATGAATTCTCTGAACCCTGTGTTTATAATCTGCTTTTCTCAGAGTTGAATCGTGAGGCTTTGCATCTGTATGCAGTCAAGGACTTGCAATTTGCGAGAAGCTGTTATTATTGGAAGTATTCTTCAAAAGGTTTCCATTCCACCGCTTCATTCCAGGTATCATTACTCCCTACTTTACTCGGAAGTCTTGAATATATCTTTCAAAGGAAGTGGGTCAAATAAAAGTGTAAACAAGACATATTTTGATCCTTCTATAGTATCTGGATAGAAATGTAACCGTAAGTTTTTTTCCATTTGCAGTCTTGCGTTAATGAAACTTGCAGAAATGGAATATGGTGGCACAACAAGGTATCTGTTTAGAAGTATATTCAAGGATTGCACGTTATACCTAATTAGTGACTTGTGTTTTCTGTCTAATTGCTGGTCTCCTGATGCAGCTACTTCATTAAGCTGTTAGTTGAGAAGAAATATGCTTTGCCATATCGAGTTATTGATGCAATGGTTGCACATTTCATGAGATTTTGTGAGGACTCAAGGGACATGCCTGTGATCTGGCATCAGTCACTTCTTGCATTTATGCAGAGGTCAGTTTTGTCTTTTTTTTAAAAGCTGATGCTACTTCATCGTGCAGAATTATATGACAATTATCCAGAAACACTTTTTAATATTAACGAGGCCATTCTGTGCAGGTACAAACATGAACTGACGAAGGAGCAAAAAGATGACATAAACTATCTTGTGAAGAAGCAGCGACATAAAATGGTATGATCCAACTAAATAAGGAGAAGCTGATCATAATACTTAAAAGCACTAAGGTAAATTTAATTCTTCTTGATGCAGGTCACGCCTGAAATTCTAAGGGAGTTGAAAAGTAGCCGTAACCGTGGGGAAAAGGAGGATGACCTTATGTCTATCTATATCCTTTTGCCTAATTCAAGATTGATACTTTTTTCTACCCTTTTTGTTTCGATTACAGGTGAAATTGGGTGGACAGGGTAATGGGTCAATTTGGATATACATGTCAAAACAACATTCTTTCTGTCAGTGTGATGAGAACTGCATTGTCAGGTTATGTGTGACCTACCTTTCTATTATGAATGGTTTAAGAGTGAGGTGGCAAATTCTAAGTGGGTTTACAGGTTCAGATTTATATTTTTGTATGGGTTGAAGTGGGCCTTGTTGCTTTTACTTGAAACACTTATTGTCAAATGTTTGTAAAGTTTCGATCAAGTATTACGATTTCAAAAGTAAAAATTTTGTCAACAATATATGAATTTCTGAATATTCCTGGAATTTGTTTACTGTTATGTATTAAGTGCACTTTCAGTGATTTCTGATCAGTCTGACCCATTTGACAAAAATGTCTTCTAAGCTTTAGTTTTATCTGTTTGATTTTTTAAAGAAAGAGCAGAACCCAAATACTTTTTTTCCTTAACTTTGTATCACCTTCCCCTATGTCGGTGATCAACAAAACTATAGACGAAGACAGGTTTGATATTCCTGAAGTTCCCATGGAAGAAGATTAATTGATGTTCAGAAATCATTTTATCATTTTGGTAAATATCTTCTCCCCTCTTCTCTCACAGTGGGCAGGTGATTATTCAAAATCAGTGAGTAACCTTTATCTCTATTTTCAGGAAACTCGTGCCTTTTGCAGTAGCGAGATTGGAAGTTTCATATTCTAGAGTTTCTGTAAGATGTTTCACCAAACTGCGGCGAGCGTTGGGTCACATGATTAACTTTGCGAAGTATGTGGACTCAGTTGAGGAGTATCTATAGCAATTTTGTAGGAACATGTTTAAAGCTGGATATTTATACTATACTTGAATGATGATTGGATGTAACATTGAAATTTATTTCATATAATTGTTTAATTTATAAATCTTCTTTTTCACTTGTTCATTGGTGCTTTATGAAACTGTTGCTTTAGATGTGTGCTACATTGTGCTACAATCCTAATTTGTCAAAATTAAGTTTGATCACTGTTGGAGCTCGTTTCTTCTCTGTTTTCCTTTATGAACTATAAAGTATTATAAATTCAAGATCATCGTTTGATTGCACCCTCGCAGTCAATTGGAGTAAAAATGTCTTCATGGTGTTGCGGTGGCATAAGTGGGCGTTGGGCAATGGACCAACTGTTGCATCAAGACCATGAATTTTAATTTGTTTGGTGTCATTTTGCAGAGTGATCAAAAAGTTGAAATCAGTCTGATGTTTGGTTGACAATGCTAAGAGAGAGTTTTACCAGAATGCAATAAGTCATGCAGCAACAAGACGTTATATATAAGCTGACCTTAGCATTTGAGATGGTTAGAATCATATCCGATGTCAAACTGCAGACTGGAGGCCGGAGGGCAACAAGATGATTAAGGTCTGGTCTGGACCGTTCCTGTCCTTGGCCATTTTGGCACAAAAATGGGCTCCCTTATTGCATACCTATTCGGTTAAAAGATTTCCGTGACCCAAAAGTAGTGCCATTATAATACTCGGATTATAACAACCTGATTTGTGAAAGTTTAACTTTTTTTTCCCCTACACATCTATATAGGGATTAAATATAAAGAAACATCTGCCTGATTTTTGATAAATAAGACTAAAAAGTAGATGTTTTGTAACTTGCGGGGGAAAAA
>JANDBE010000028.1:28713749-28724707 GCA_024320915.1 Erigeron philadelphicus
AACATATAAGCAGTCTCTCTACCAACGTAGAGATAAAGTCTGCCTAAATCTTAACATCCCCATACATCGTTGAGGTATTAGAGTCTAAAACCCGTGAAAAATGACAATGGACAATTCCTTGGTTATAACACTATTCAGTCACTCTTTTTGCTTAATGTAAACAAATATAAACTTCATATGTTGACGTATACTATAACCTAAACATTAGAAATCGTACACCATCTTGCTCATGATTTCATACTTGGAATAGGCACAAATCAGTTAGCTTTCTAAGTATCCATTGACTTAGACATCATGCATTTTTCATGTAACGAACGTAGTATCCATGATTTGAAGTGACTAGAGAGATTTCATTATGTTCATCTCATGTAACGAACGTAGTATCCATTAAACTAATTTTTATTTGGACGATTAGTATCATTAATATTTAGCACACAAATCGCAATAAGCCTATGTCCTATAATGATGAGATTATTTTCCTTTTTGAAGATGTTGATCATTTTAATTCCTATAATTGAAGGGGTAAATGGTGAAACTTCATAAATTTTCCACTCATTTAATTTACATAAACGGCTCAAAGTTTTGGAGAGGTGAGAACTCCCCCTTGTACCCCAACAAAAGTTTCCACTGATGATTGATTGAAAGTAAGGAGACTGTACAAATTTTTCCAGGGGGAGTAGATAATGACCATCATCACCTATTCAGTCACCACCACCATCATCAACAGCCACCTCTATCCTCATGATAATACAAATAAATTCCCAATAATAATGTTTTCATCCTTATTCAAAAAAACTAGACCTATGTCTTTGCCCCCTATATCATCATCATCAGTTAGAAATATTATTACTAATACTAATAATAATAATAATGAAATTGGCAGCAACAGCACTAGTTTCAGCTGGAATGATGTTTTTAAAATATCTCAAAATAATGCTGCTGCGTCATCATCATCAACTGATCTCACTGGCTTCTTTCACAAAATCAATTTATGCAATCGTGGCTTGGTATATATATTATTATTATCTCTAATACAATAATCCATCTCATTCTAACTAACTACTTTATTTATTTATTGATTGATTAATATGTAATGTAATGTAATTTGAAGGAACTGCGTTCTGATTTCGTCCCATTTGTTGTCGAGGATCAAATTGTTGGTTATCTTCATAACCGGTAAAATCTAACCTAACCTAATATACATTTCTGTATTTCCCCCCTTAGTCATTACATTAATATTTAACGCTTATTGTATCCTTTATAATGATGATGCTTTTGTTTGGAACGGAAATTGTTGTAGGTTAGTAACGTTTTCGCTAACTTACCAACCAACACTACTCAAGGATATTATTAGCAAGTGTAATTTATGTGCCACCACAAAGGGGCCGTCGCTAAATATAACGACACCATGTATGCTAAATATAACGCCTCTATAAACAAGAACAAAAAGTGTGACTATTTCATAAGATTGTTCTTGATTTATTTCTTATAAATATTGGAAAATTGTTAAAATACAAGATGGGATACCATAGATAAATGAAACATCTCTAAACTACAGAACAAAAACAAAATGTATACATGATAGAGGATGTTCTGCCACAACTACAAGTAATCGAGAACCATGAAAAAACAGTTTGCACTTTGTGTTTTGTTCACTTCCCGGTGGCATCAAATGCACTGCACTGATGGTCATTGCGCCTCAACAGCTCATGTTGTGTTGCAATGAGTAGCGAGTTACGTTTCTGATGATACAGTCCAAGAAAACAGCAGTGATGTTAATCGAGTCTTTGGATTCTATATGCTCCGTTCATTTGAGATTATAGCTGATATCTCGAGTGAACCTAGATGTTATTATATAGGCCTATGGCATATGAATATTTTTTTACTCCATCTACTATTCCCTCCGGTAATGTACAATATCAGAAACTATTGTTGCGGGAAGGATCCCTTAATTGATCTTCTTGAGTTTTTTATATTTAAACCATGTGCAGTTTTTTTGACTACTTGAGCAAGTTTAAGGATGTTTTCAACCTCATAAAAGATGATGCATATGGTAGTCAGTTTGGCCATGTCACACTACATTCTGCGTTAAAAACACCCGAGTCTAGAACTGAGGCCCTTGAAAACGTAGTGAAGTGCTTAGGTGAAGGTGTAATTCCAGGTATACGGAATGAGGTACTTCTTTACAATATCAAAACAATAGCGTGTACAACTATAATATATGCGTTTGGTAGTTCTGCTTTTTAGATAACTCTAAACTTATATGGTCACGGCCTATTCTATTTATTAAGATTACAAATTAAATATGGATGCAGCTTTACCCTGTCACTTCATCTTATGGAGGACAAGTATATTTCTCATTAGAACGCGCAGCAGCACCCTGCTTTGGGATAAAGGTATGTCATATCTTCCTTGATAGTCATACAAAGTAATAGGGAGGATCTTTGTTCACAAATAAACATCTTGCATATCTATTTAGCAAATGTGGTTAGAATAGATAATTATACAAAAAATTTAAATTCCAACTGATAAATAGTTATGAAACGCTTTTTTCGTGTTGATGCTCTTTCGATGGAATTTTGAGTCTTGGTGACTATATTACGAACACACATATTGTGGTTGGTATATACTGTGGCTACTTATGGGGTTGAAATTGCATAAGAAATTGTCTTTCATAAAGTAAAATGCAAGTCCATCTATCACGCCTGGACCGCACTGAACCGGAACCAAACAGTTCAAAGAAACAGAACTGAATTGAAAAACAACTTGGACCAGGTCCATTCTGAAACCAAATACAAAGTTGGAACTCTTTTTATATGTAAAGAAGAATGCACATCCATTTCAGACCACATTGAGAATTAGACTGAATATAGCTGGTTTAGGTCCTGTTCTGTCCAAATAGAATGCTTATATTGTTTGATATTTACATGTTTGGACTCGTCTAATTTCCTATTCAAGGCTTATGGAATTCACTTGTGTGGCTACGTTGAGAAAGATGGCGAAAAACATTTGTGGGTTGGGAAGAGAAGTGAAACGAAACCCACCTACCCAGGAATGCTTGATCATCTTGTTGCTGGAGGATTGGTAGGGTTTTTCTTCTTTGGTTGTTTACATCTCACCAGATCCATTAAATGACATCTGGTTTTCTTACATGTTTTAGATAATTCACATTGGTTATTAGCATTCTATTAAGTTTGCAATCAAAATATGTGTAAATTGGCTTTAATATTTTTAATGCAGCCTCATGGGATCTCATGCGCAGAGAATGTTGTGAAAGAATGCGAGGAAGAGGCTGGTATACCAAGTTCCCTTTCTAGTAGGTAATAGTCCATTTCTTGGATCATAATCTAGAATACACTAGAATGCAGAAATTGTATCTTAAATTGTCACGTTTTCATCAAACATATAGCATAGAGGTTGGTATGATACATGAGTTGAGAATATTGGGTTGTGAGTCAAAACAGATTCATGATGAAACATGTCATTTTTTATGTACGGGTGACTCACTAGATTTCTTTTTCTTCAATTTTTAACTTTTCGATAACAAATGTGTCTAATTATGTTTTGAAAACAAGATTGTTTACAATAATATGTCAAAAATAACAAAAACATTAACAAATACCGTAACAAATATAATATCAGTTAACAATTAACCTTTAACAATAAACAATAAGTATGTTGTATGATGATATAGACCAACAAGATAAAGAGCGGAAACTCAAGCAATAAACACAAAGAATGCCAGCAAAAGTTGGCAGTTGAATTAATATTCTGCTTTTGAGCACCAGAAGCTCCTAAACTGGATTCGAGTAGAAACGTTGTATTTGCTACATCATCAATGACTGCATATGACATTTGTTCGCAGAGCTATTCCAGTAGGGGCTGTCTCGTACATGGACATTAATGGTCATAGATTCAAGAGAGATGTTTTATTTTGTTACGATCTGAAGCTTCCAGAAAGTTTCATTCCAGAGAATCAGGGTAAAGCTTTTAAAGTCTCCCTTTTACTTCAGTGGGTATCTCAAACTCTTGAATTGATTGTGTAAATTACAGATGGGGAAGTGGGGAGCTTTAAGCTACTCCCTGTAACACTTGTGGCTAATGTCATCCGAGATACAGAGTTCTTCAAAGCAAATTGCAATCTTGTCATCATTGATTTTCTTTTCCGTCATGGGTATGAACTTTGTTCTTTCTGAGATTACATCCTACATCCTAGTTTAACTTTTCTTGAAGAACAACTTCAAGATATCATACATTTTGCACACAAGTTTGATGTTCACTTGTTTATCATTAAGATATAATGCAGTAAATTTCCCTCTTTTTTCCTTGTAAGATATGATTCTG
The DNA here is from genome assembly GCA_024320915.1 of Erigeron philadelphicus. Taxonomy (NCBI): domain Eukaryota; kingdom Viridiplantae; phylum Streptophyta; class Magnoliopsida; order Asterales; family Asteraceae; genus Erigeron; species Erigeron philadelphicus. The sequence continues at coordinate 28,718,094 of JANDBE010000028.1, forward strand.
AGTCACATAAAAATTGCAACAATTTTCTTTCAAATCAAATTAACATATCTTGTTTGGGGCAGTTTTCAAATATATTAGACACAGTTTCAGATAATTTATGTAGGAAGTTAATGGTGATATCATAAATTTATTTTTGCTCCATAGGTACATTAAACCTGAAGATAGTGGGTACTTGAAGCTTCTACAAAGCTTGAGAAGTGGGGATTGTTCGTAAATTTATCGACCTTAGGTTGCAGATGCCAAAAATGCATCAATACGTATTAGTTCAATGGTCTTGCTTGGATATTTGTTTCGATAAGAAAGTAAGATTTCCAAAAAGAAATGTATACCTGTTAGTAAACAGACTTGATAAACATGTTGTACTATGATTACATAAGTAGATTTACGTGATAAATCCTTCTTTTATTTTATATAACAATAACAATAATTATTTGCCAATCAATGGTAATACGTTGAGAAAGTAAATTTTTGTTGTTAAGAATCAACCAGGACAGTTTTCAAAAATTCAAACATCCAGTTCATCAGCAACAGATCCCAACGGTTGATATATGGCTTCCACATCACTTGATTTAACTTCCTCTAGACTTGATGGGTTCCACTTGGGATCCTGTAAACGTTGCACGCAATAAGAATAATATACTATCCTAAGAAAACATGACAATACGAGTGTCAGGCAAAATCACCACACATTAACAAAACTCCTCCTAGTTAGAGGTGGTGTAATGATCTCTACCACGTCAGTTGGATAGAACTGTAAAAGTAAAAACCACTTGAACATGAACGCAAAGAATGAGTAGCTAACCTGATCCTTATCCACTAATACTGCTCGAACCCCTTCAGCAAAATCACTTCGAAGGCAAGCCCTTAAAGCAATGCGATACTCAGTTCTCATTACACCTGGCAACTAGATACAACAAATGAGCTTATGACAATGTTTAGGATGCCCTGAGAATTAAACTTGTATCGAATGCAATGCATGAGAGTAGATAGAAACTTACAGTGGATAACTCATTCTTGTTATTTTCACATGCAGAGGCAACTCTAGAGAAATGCCTTTGTGTTAAGGAAAGTGAAAATGGAGCACCTTTCTTAATCCCTGAAAGAGCATCCTTTGCCCACTGCGCAACTGCTCATGGATAGAAAGATGAGATTGGTAACAGGTTGTCAGGATCATAGTAGACTAGAAGTAAGTACTAAAGTAAGCACCCAATGTTGTCCGGGTTTTGGGTCCCAGTACCTCGACGGTGTATGGGGAGGTTCAGATGTAGACAACCTTACCCCTACCACGACGGGTTATCAGGACCATAGAAGACTAATTTTCTAAAAATTTATGTTGTATACAAAAAATATAGTGTGTCAAATATGCAACAAAAGCTACATAATTTGAATAGTAAACCAATGTTTTTAACAACATGATTCAGCATTTTATGCATTAAAGCATACTTTTGGCGGCATTCATCTTTTTGGACGCAATTTTGAATTAAGCTAAATATAAGTTTATCCAGTGTAACCAACTCTTCGTAGAAGAGTTGGCCACCAGCTGCCACTTTCTAGGAGCAACCTGGGTTCGAATCTTGCCAGAGGCAATTGAATTTAAGTGGTTGATTAACCTTGACACTATCCCTGCTGGGGGGTTATGTGGGTACCAATTTGGTACATGGGATTAACCTTGACACTATCCCTGCTGGGGGTTATGTGGGTACCAATTTGGTACATGGGATCAGACGGTTCCTATCAATTTACCGTTTTTTTAAGTTTATCCAGTGTTCACTTTAAAGATAAAACATAAGCCTAACCCGCTGCATTCCTAAGTTAATGATTTAAAATTGTTACATTGGAGGAGTAATCATACCTGTTGAATCAGCACTTTTCTGATTCTTTTCTAGCTCTTCTATTATTTCTATAACAGACTTGTTTGTACCAAATATCGAAACTATGTGTGGTAAAAGCAACTTCAGTTGAGGCTCTGATTCAGGATTGCAATTATACTGTGCCAGTATTGCTTGAACTTCAAGATTTGGATCTTCTGAGCTGCGTACATTCATTAAATTTCATAAATGATGCAGACTCTTTGACGTGACTTTTTCCATGAATTGAGATTTTGGCTATATAATACATAGATATATGCTAGTGAAAATATATACCCATAATCTATATGGGAAAGCACCATAAGAAGATAAAATATAATGATTTAGAAGAGACATACAAGGTAGTCGACAACAGAGTCTCCTTGAGTGAGCTCAGATTTCCAGATGGAACAAAGTTGTTTCCAAGACCCACATACAGTGCATCTGCTGGGGTAGACACTCTGTTTCCAGTCATACCAAGATAAGCACCTGGCCAAGAAAAAAATGTTCTCAGATATAGTGATGACGAGAAAAAATTGCTACTCCGCCCATAATAGTATGATACATACTTCATTACTTTTCAGATACGAAAAGGAAATCGTCTATTGTTAAAAATCATCGTGGATTACGATTCTTGTTTGGTATGAAAATTGGTAACTACAATTCAAAACAGATCACAAATTGGATGGTGTTGTTGAAAGAAATGTTATCAAGCGTATGTTTAATATCAGAAAGTCTACTTGTAGTTATTGAGAAGGATAACATGTCAACACAAAAGATATGGAGATCAAAGGGTTTTTGACAAGTAGTTTCCATTATCACCTTCTTGGCTTCTTGAGTGGCTGATTAACTTATTATAAGAAGTGCATGGAGTGATAACCATAGAACTGTACATACAAATGCTACCTATTAGAGGTTAATATACTTACCCACAGCTCCTTCTCCTGGACCCTTTGCTGCTATATAAGCAAACCCAACATCGGGGAACAAGCCAATTGCATTCTCTGGCATGGCAAGAACAGTCCTCTAGTAGAAGTCATCAACGCATGATCATCATACTAAGATGTAAACTTAGAATCTACATAACAAGTACTGCAAAAATAGCCCTATTTACCTCTGTTATGACTCTGTAGCGACCATGACCAGATAGACCTATACCAAAGCCCATTGTTATGCCATCCATGAAGCTAATGTATGGCTTTTTGTACTTGAAGATTTTGCATATAAGAGAGTATTCAGCATTAAACACCTGTAAATAGAGAAGTAAAATGTGTAAGACAGCAATCAGGAATCAAGTCGTAAGCAAACATATACAGGATAGTGTTATGAATCAGAAAGGGCCGAGTGCCATGATAGTAAAGTCTTTACACACTGGCTTGGAATATGGATTGGAATATGTAATGTAGAACTCAAATCACTATTTTGATGTAAAGATCAAGTTAAACAATGGCATCTAAGTGTTAACCTGGCTTAAATAATAAATATACACATGGTGTAACATGTCTTAAAATTGTGAATCTAGCAGACGGTTAGTCTTATTATAAGCTTAATTTCCCCTTTTTAAGTATGGAATAATGTGAGAGTTATACATGTATGGCAATTACATCATTTTTCTCTATATATACAAATATGAGTAAGTATGTATTTTCCGATTTTTCATTATTTTATATATTTGCAGGCTAATTACTTAAACAGAACACAAAATGCATGCAGCTGAAACAAACAAAACAAGCCTGTGAAGTAGGTGATCATTGCCATATCAAGAATCAATCTGCTTATGTATGAAAATGGTGAAGATTGGGTTTGAGGTATCTATCTTGTTGCACAAAGATTGTACGTCTTGCAAGAATATCACACCTACATTTATAATATGAACCAAATTAAGACACACATATTGGTCCCAACCAAACCAAAAATATATAAACTTTAGCACACGAGAATAAATACTGATCTTAAAAAGGGTATATGGAAGTTTATAGTCAGCACGACCTCAATAAGATCCGACAGTTCCTTTATACTTGATATCTGCTTCACATCACCACCTGCAGGTAATAATGTAGTAACAAACTAAGAGTTCAGTTATCATTTACAAGTTCATTTACCGCGGATATAAGGTGATGGCAAAAATTTCGACTGATAAGAACACTAAGGCAATGTGCAGTATTTTAGTTTCAGAGACACTCATAAAATAAGACATCCTAAAAGTTATAGGCATAAATTTTCAATTATAATATTTAGCTCATTATGGTTCCAGTGTATGGGAAGGCAGTTAGCAACGTAACGTGAATATGCTTAATTTCAAAAAAGACTTAAAGTTTATTTACTTGGTTACCTGCAGAGAAACCGCGTGGTGAACTTCCCTCAACCAAAACACATTTCACCTTTGGATCAACTTCCCATTCATCAAGAAACCTTCTATACTTCAAGTCCATCTCTGCATTCAACACCAATAAATCATAACACATTTTTAAGACATTCATGTTAGCGTGAAATTCGCTTGATTTATATACGATTACAGTATTAAAGATAATCATTAACTTTGATGATATAATGAGTAAGAGTAAGGGAAGGGAAGGGACCTAAATTCATGGCATTGAGAGCTTTGGGACGATCGAGAGTGAGAAGAGCGAGGCCGTTGGGATACACATTCCCCTTTACATAGTCTCCGCTGCCGGAAGTACTCACCATGTTTCGTTTAAACAAGTTGTTGTGGGAGGATTTCAAATTACATTCTTTGAAATTATTATTTATAATAAACGACTTCGATTTTATGAAAATACCACAGCTCTTCAGCATTCGCATTCTTTTCCTGAATGGATGGAAATGTAAAGAAACAGAATGAACAAAAAAATTATGTAAAAGTAATACTATCTAATTTATCAAAATCATTCTAATGTAAAGATAAACTAGATAATTTTACTAATTTAATTCTAATTTACAACAGTAAGTATACAGATCTTCAATCTTAGAAATCTCGAAATTTCAAAGTAACAATAATAAAATGAAGAATATGATTAAGGATCCCATGACTGAACAGATTTTACAAACAAAGTCCACCTAAATAATAAAGCAATTTTTCATTTTCATGATATATATAATTTGAAACCCATATTTTGCAATATGAATACAGATTTACAGGCCCGAACACTAGAAAAATGATGAAACATATTAATTAAGAATTCTCATAATAATAATTGAATACATACCTCTAACATATATTATGAAAGCGGCTAATTTAATGTTGATAACAATTAAAGGGATTGATGTGCGAGCTGCTGCTGCTATGGTTTTTTTTTTTTTTTTTTTTTTTTGGATTTTGACTTTTACATACTCAAACTCAAGTTCACATAACACTATTCCAGGTTTTTTTTTTAATGTCATTCTTATTTCTTTGTTTATTGTCATGAAAATTAATTGTATAATAGCTTATTGTAAATTGATGTGAACCAAGTTTCTTTTATGATTTACTATGCAATAATTTGTTTATGGAAAAATCAAATATACCGTTGGTTGTAAAGTTTATAGATGCAACACATATATCATATATATTATCAATAATTTGATGTACTATAAAAATGTCTCAGTAATTTCATAAAAAAAAATGATACATTTGACTAAAGTATATACAAACTCGACATCTTGTTTATTAAGTGTTTGATAAAATATTATAATGTAACTTTATTTTATTAAATGAAACTGATCATTTATCTCTTATTTTTATAAGTTTTCGATGATTTGATACTAGTGTAAAATAATTGAACTAAATTATGGAGTATTTGTTTTCTTTTGTTATATTCCCTTTATGTATGTACATGTCAAAATTAGGGATGTTCATTAAATCGTTAAATCGGACCATATCAGGGTGTATAGGTTGGCTGTTTGGGCGGATTAAGTTGTTAACTTCTGGTCTGGTGGTTTAGGTTTTTAGAAAACCACATTATTAGGTCCGATTACGGTTTAAACAAAAAAAACTGTGAAAAAACCGGACCAGGCCCTAGATATTCTTGTATAACTTAAAGAAAAGCTATAGCAATATAGCATACCAAGCAAGGATAAAATCAGTGACAAGTATATACATGTTTCTATGATTATCTACTTAAGAAATGGATTAATTTTTGCTTGATATGGAGATTTACGAGGCTTTAATGAATTCATGTCCTTCTCCTTATGTAGGAGCAATTTATACATGTAGATTTGATATCCTGGAGAACTTGTATCCGAGACTTGCATCCCGTAAATGGATGTCAAAAGTCGATTTTGAAACTAACACCCCCATGTAATTAATAATTCGTGATTTTGTATTTTAGCAAGTAAAATGAATATTTGTGTTTACTAATGATTAGATAATTTCGTATAACCTACATCAAACTGTCAAAACGTTCAAAATGGACCGGCTTAAATGGTTTGGTCTCGTCCGGTTTGACCTCATATTTGGTCTTGTTTGGTTTGATATATGATGAATCCGGGAATGTCAGATTGGTTTTAAATTTCGATAAAACCGGACCAAACCGGTCTGTGAACATCCATGGTCAAAATATTCAAGTTTGAACTTGATGGAATGGTCAAGTATCCATTTTGACAAAACATTTGAATATGACTACACACCAGACACTGCCGAACTTATAAAAGACACATCCATAGCACCCGGTCTGGGCAATTGGTATCAGAGTGATGACCACAGTCCATTTGTTAATAAATGGGGAAAACGTTGGCCAACATATGAACAACAGGAAACTTGATACGTATTGAGATAATAAAAGGGAGAAA
>JANDBE010000028.1:28739178-28751579 GCA_024320915.1 Erigeron philadelphicus
ATTCGACCTGTGACCCAACTTCTCATTAATTACTTATAAACCGCCATCACGCCGGATTATCTGATAACTCCTTTACAATGTCATCCGACATTACGATTCTCACTTTTCGCCAACTTATCAACACGTTGAAGCTTGAAAATGAAAGAAAAATGTAAACGCGTTTGCCTCGGCCATACTGAGTAAAACATGAGTTTTTTTGAGACAGAAATTTTTTTAAGTTCAATTCTAACAAGCAATAAAGATGCATTCAGTTATTTTGCTAGGATGAGTTAAAGCAATGAAACCCGCAATGTCAAATTCTGTTTGTTATTCTATTTTGCTCAATTAATGTGCTATAAATAAAATTTCAAAGTATTTATAAATGTGACGCGATCTGAAGAAAGGGACCTTAGAAGCAAAAAATCGATTTTTGGATTTTTGTAGTTTCAGGTTAATTAGAGATTCCTCTTCCATTACCTGATGTCAGAAAACATTTTCGTTGAATAGTTTTTATGTAATTACAACTAAAAGATCAGCTGTTTGTCGAAAGACCTGATTTTCTTTCTCTATGACATATACACTACTACTCTCGCGCATACTGAATATATGAAGCGCTCGAAGTTCAGGTCGTACGTGAGATGCAATAGTAGTGGTAAGAAAGAAAAAGAAGGAAATATCGGAAACTTCGCGCAGCACACTCGTCTGTTTTCTTGATTCTCCTGCATAAACAGCGATTTGCTTCTAAGGTCCCTTTCTTCGGATCGCGTCACACATGATATTTGAAATAGAAAAAAATTTTCCGCTTTGAATCAGATTGGTATCTGGTATGGATCATTAACGCCCAAAAATAAGATGCAGGCCTGAATGGTAAGATTCTGATCTATGGTAGGCCCTTTTATACCCGATTATTAAGTTACTGCGCAGGATCGGCATCGGGACGAGGAATTTTTGTAATCGGAATTGTAGTAATCTTGGTACCATTTATGTTACGATTTCCCAAAAGTTCGGTCAGTTTTTCAAAATCATCCTTACTTTTGGCTTTGACATTGGCATACAAACTAAAACAGAAGAAATGAAATTGAATAGGTACTAACTTGAATGTTGATTGGGAACTGGCACTGATAAATAGTAATCTCGAATTGTCTCTGTTTTCCTATTTCCTACCTATCGAAAAGAGAAAAATTACTAATAAATTTTTTTCAGTGTAATTTGTCTGAAATATAAATAAGTAAAATAGAATTTAAACAAATTTCTTACTACTAAAACTAAACATAAAGTAAATGAAAGATAGTATTAATAATAACTAATAATAAGAAAAACAAATAAAACATAAAAATACAGACACCCAAAAACAAAAATTTTCCATCCCTCCTAATTTTCCCAAAAGTTTTAAAAAGCCCTCCATTTTCACCCTTAAAAAATTGAAGCCATATATACTAGTTAACTAGTTACACACACATACATTTCATCCACACAAACTAACCAAAAATTGTTCTTCCCTTATCCTCTTTTTCTCAAAACCAACACCACCATAAAACTATACCCGGCTGAAACTTATACCCATCGGAAAATCATACCGCCAGGAATCTTTATCCCTCTCTATTATCTTTCCATCTTTTCCAGCTTCCCTCTTTTCTTCTTTTTCTCTTCACGCCGTCGTTGCTTATTTTTCTTTTCTTGTAAGAACCTCTTATATAAATATGTAATTTGAGTTATTTTTGTTACTAAAGTTTTTATTTTTGTTATTTTGTAGTGGTAATCAATCACCACCACTGCCGTCGCTTTTTACCCTCCACCGCATCTGCCTTCAACCACCAGAGCAGCCGGAGCTGACCACCACCATAAACGTCACCGTCGTTGTCGTCGGCTACCATGTCCATCACCACCATCTTATTTTCAAGGTTGATTTTGTTAGTGAAATTTATATAGTAATATTTGGTTAGTTTGGGTAATTTTAGTATATAGTGTTATGTTTGTTTATTTTGACCATTGATTATAGTTATTAATGAAATGTAAATATATTGTGTATGATTTTGAATGAAAATTTGTGGTTTTGTTTAGATTTGGATGTTTTGTACATATTTAATGTTTATAATTGATTTTAATTGATTTTGTATCTATTAACTCACATATTTTTATAACAGAATGCATAAATACATATATAATATATAAATACATAATACTAAATATGTAGAAAAGTACAATTTATTTATTTTTAATAAAATTTTATTTAGGGACGACAACGTCGTATCTAATGTCGTCACAAAATAATTTTTTCCTTTTTAAAATAAATTTTTAACTTAAATTTCTTTTTTTAGAAAATTAAATTAAAAATATTCAGGGACGACATTGTCGTCACAAAAGTCGTCACAAAAATAATTTCTATTTTCTTTTTCATTTTTCTTATCCGTAGGTGGGTCCCATTGTTGTCGTCGCTAATTGTCGTCACGAAATACTTTCGGAGACGAAGCTTTAGGGACCATGGCGTGTCGTCGCAAAAGTCATCACAAAAGGGCTTTAGGGACGACATTAGTGTCGCCCCCAAAACCCGAATTTCTTGTAGTGAAGCTGTTTAATGTAGTGGACAGGATGAGAATTAAGTTGGATCTCTGTCTACTCGATCTATCCGGCCATGTCATCATTATCATGTATCGCAGTCTCATACTCTGATCTATTGTATCTTTTTCCTTGACTAAAAACCATTTCGAATGTGGTTTTCTTCACATATAGAATAATATATTCATGGTTTTGTAGCACGTATTTGATGACATGGTAAGTATCTGCACCGTGTGGCCTTCACGTGGCAATGTTTTATGTTTTAAATTATTTTTTTTTTACCAATCGTTGTATTTTAGTGAGTTTAGTTTTGCCGGTATGTAAAAATAAGACTCTCTATCCCACCTTTCCGAACACCTAATTAACTTGTTCATATTGCATATTCCGTGTTAGATAATCAAAGTTTATTCTTGAACATTCGATCTGGACCTAGACCTACAAAAAATACGGGTAAAATTAACCAAGGAAAAATTCTCACAGTCGTCACAAAATATTTGCCGATTGATATAATGTATGTGTGCTTAATTAATTGGGTTTTAAGTTTGTTATAATAATACTTTTTTTCTACTTTAATACAAGTATGTGACTAGCTATGTAAGTGATCGATCAGAGTGTCCAATAAAATGTGGTCATATATATTGTTATATGAGACTTCGTGAATAGCGATTAGAAAAACTTTGCTATTAGGGAAATCAATACAAATGTAAATGGAAATTGCATGTGAAGCAATTGGCTGCCATGTGAGGACAAAATTAAAGGCTGAAATGGCCAATAATAATATATGCATGGTCATAGACACGTGAAAGAGAACGACCAACGTCAGAAGACATGCATGACGACAAGTCAAAGCTCTATATTTATTTTGATGGCCTTATTCGGTTATATATATGTAAAATAAATCAAATTCATGGGTGATTATGAAACCCGCTCCTTGTTTGTCACGATTCAGCTTTACGCGGCTTAGATTTTGCGCTACATAGATTACTACATAGATTACTATATCTACAAATGAAAGTTATCAGAAAAAAAAAAAAATTACAAGACAAAATAAAAAATTTGTCAAATGAGGAGTTGTATGTCACACATTTTAGAAAAAAATTATATACACCGCCCAACCAAGCTTATTAATTACTCAGAACAAATAAAAATACAAGTTTATTATCTACTTTTGTGCTTAATAACCATTAGAGTCAACTAAGTCCAGTATTTCCGGGTTCGATAACCATGTAAACAAATAATTTTGAAATGTAGCATATCTTGTCCGATTAGGACCCTAAAGTTGATCCAACTTTATATAGGTAAAATTTGGATCAATTTTAACAATTAAATCTAATGGTCAAGATTAAAATATGATTTTTTAAATTTCGACTATTGGATTTAATCCAATGGTTAAAGTTGATCCAACTTTACCTATAAAGTTGGATTAACTTTAGAGAATCTCAATCCTATTATAAGACTATAGGAGAAGAAATCTAACATTGTGTTGTGGTCTTCAACAAAATTTATCTACATATTTTCTTTATGAAAAATGATTGATCAACCTAAAAAAACAATTTAATGACCAACCTAAAAACATGATAATGACATTTGGCTTAATCAAAGGACAAAATTGAGAGAGAGATTGAATTGATAACACTTGTCATATGATAAAAGTTTAGATTGATTATTAGGTTGATACATCGTTAGTTCATTACTCTTTTCCTCCGTATTATTTTATGAAAAACAAGAGGCCAAAGTCTGTCATCAACTTCCGAAGGAAAGGAGGGTGTGTCAGCTGACTTGTAATAAACGGACTGGCATGGGAACTTCACATGCTACAGCCCACCTGCCAGAAGTCCATATGTATTCTTTCTACATTCAAAGATTACCATCTAAGCCCATGAGCATTCACTTTTTACATATTATGCCCTTCATAAACCAAGGGCCTTTTATACTCCTCTAAAAAAACATAACCTAATGTTTAGCAATTATTAATACATATTTAATCAAACTACCTATCAATTATCAATGAGGAATGAATTGTTATTATTATAATCTTCAAATAGTGAAAATTAAATTTAAAAAAGAAAAAACATTGTAGGAATTGAAATATTAAAGAGTTTTAGATAGAAAAACAATCCTAGAACTAAATGAATAAAACGTGGTTTCCATGAGCACTTACACTTTTTATAGCTACCATCTTCAGTCCCTCTTTTACACGCTTGTATCCAATTTAGTCAAAACACTGAAACACCGCGTTAACTTTCATTTTGTACAGGAATAGTCCCTAAAACTAAGTCCTCTATATTTTTAAAACTTAAACGGCATTATATACTTGGTATAAGATTCCAATAACTCCTCAATTGACAAGAATGAGAATAATTAAAATTAGATAAAACTGGACAATTTGTTAACAATTTTCGCCAATTGATTCTACAATCATCATGAGGGAAAGCAATTATGGTATAAAACAGATCGGATGAAATTTGATTTTTTGTTATCAATTTTTAGATTGCATGTCCTTCACAATAAGCTATCATCGCGGGGGGAAAAGAAGTTAAGAATTTGATATAAGAAAGACCAAACATGTTTATTGATTTTTAAGATATGAACTCAATATAATTGAGCAATGCTGTTGGTGTGAAAGTTGAATATGATAGTGATTGAACCGAGATGATGATAACCAAAAATCTTGTCGAGCTATTGCTTCTCCAAAACTAGTAGAAAGCCTAAAGTGGATATAACGATAAACGTTTGTCGCCGATTCCTTCTAAACTTAGCAATATTATTCATTCCATAATACAATCACTTAAGGAAATGGTCCTACGACTCCTACCTTTAGGAAAACAACTAAACAAAATGGTCCTCACGCATGTGGTGGCTCTCTTTTTAGTACTAGATGTGTTCGAAATTAAATACAATAATTGTGCTTAATATACCAATTTAGTTGACGTCTAATATGGTATATTAACCATGTCTTTCTCATTTTCTTTCTTTTATCTTACAATTTAATTTCATAATCTATATTGACCGCTAATTTACATGGCGTATATCTTTACCATGTGCGATATGCTTGTCGATAAACTTGTCTAACCTAACTTGTTTATCGTTGTATCACATAAGTTTATTCAAAAGTTTTGGACCAAATCAAGGACCTATTGATGTGAAATTTCGTGGGACCAAATGTACCAATTTGTGGTGTGAATGATCGAAAGCACATACGGTTTCGGCATAAAATATTGATCTATAATAGAAGGGTGTGATATGTGCACATGGAAAATCAAAAGGTTGTCTAGTGAAACATGAAACAGAGTCTATGATTGGTGGGAGTGTTGCTATTGCATTTGTATCTCGTGTATTGTCTTTTTGCCCTTCAAAGAAGCAAACTGTGTTGTAGTTGTGCATGTAGTTGTCTACAATAAATGCTTGCTTTGGACAACATCACTTGGCCAAGTAGAACTTAATTCTACATTTCTTTAAATGTAATTTGAATGTATGATATGCAATGCAACTACAAATTTGCTTACTTGAATCTGTTAAATGTTAAAAAGTGGTACTAATATAGCAATATAAAGTGTAGATGAAAGGATAAAAGATTAAGAAGTTAGCTAGACTTCTGAAAAGTACTTTAGACTTAAAAAACATATATTGCTTAAATACTCCTAACTGGTTAATTTGACCAATCAAAGTAATACTCCTTCCGTCCTAATTTAAATGTATTATTTTGACTTTTCAAGTCTTTTTAATTGAATTTTAACCGTAAATATCTTTGTTTGTGTTATATATTAGTTCATGAAATTTTTATCAATGAAAATTATATTTAAAACTCAATCTATTCATATATTTTATATCATGTGTTATTATAAAATACAAATAATAACATTTATTGTCAAAGTTGAAGGTATAATACTTGACAAATCAAATTTTGACAATTAAAATGAGACCGAAAAAGTATATTTTTTATGTCATTATACTTCCATAAACTTTATATCGTTTTGTAAAATCTTTTAAACTAACAAATATCTCATTATGAATATAATTTTGCCAATATAGTCTATGATGTTGTGCTCTTGTCAGGACCGAAAGGGCCCTAATGTTGAAGGCAGACAACAAACATATGGAATATGTACACATCGGACTTATTGAGACATCAATCAATATTATATAATTGGTTATATAAAAATGTCGATCATTAAAATTAGTAATTAATTTTATTTGTAGATTTGTACTTTTATTGACGTGTTCACTAAAAATAATATTTAACTAGAGATGAAATGAATCCAACATTAAAGTAACCATTATTAAATATTTGATACAAAAAGAACAAGAGTTTGTACATGGTATCTTCCAAAATCTAAACCGTTTTTTGTTAATTGTTGTCATTCATCACAGAAACCTTACTTTATTTAACTTGTTTATCCTTTGAAATTTTTTTACTTTATCATATATTATTTAAATAAATAGAGTACGTTAAACATAACCTTAAAGTTATGCATAAAACACAATAAACTATAAAGGAATAATTTCTTTAAAAAAAATTAGTGACAGTTAACAATTATCTTAATCTTTGATTGAGTATCGATTGTAACGTTCGGAGTTATAGTTAGCGAATTCTTTGAATAAAACACATGAAAATAAGACATAACTTTGCTATTATACCAAACGTTAATATTTATTAAGATGACTTGGCCGTTTATTTCGGTGCTATTTTCCTCAAATCATGCCTAACTTTGGCTTCTCTAATAATCTTAAAATCAATAGCATGTCGGCATACCCCTTGCGTTTTACAAAGTGTCATTTCAAGTCCCTTCATATTTTAATCCATAAAATCAAGTGTAGACTCTGTTTATTGATATGCTCCTACCAACCCAAACGCATGCACCTTTTCAATCTTCCAATCACAAGTTCCAAATCTGAAATCTTAGTATTTTTCAACGATAACATATACGAGTATTAAATATTGATAAAAATCGTAAATTATGCAACAAATCTATATATGAAATGTATCAAAAATTCAAAACCAACAACTTACTCGAATTAGGTAACATGTTGGTTGAAGTTATTAAAGTATTCATATTGTAAGATAGACTCATCTCTTGATTGTTGATTTTAACCAAACCTTCGTTTCTTTTACTGTTACTACGTAATGTGTGACACTTAAGAAGAACACATATTGTACAAAATCGAGCCGGTTTTTTGGTTTTCAAATAAAAAACCAAAACTATAGTGCTAATTTGAATCTATAAGGAATAAAGTGGTACTCCAATTTTAAATTATACATAACATATGCCAATAGTCACAAGCTCACAATGAAACATAGATGGACTAACAGACACATTTTCACTCATTGTTTTGCTCAATTTTACTGATTTGAAACCATGGTTACGCAAGTCGTTAATCGATCCCAGGTCGGTCGACAAGTGAGGTGGAAGTATTCGGGTCTGTCCGGTAAGTACCCGGGAGTCAAAGTGGCTAGTCAGAGAGCATTCGGAATAATCAGCCGACTTAGGTCGACTCGAAACTTTGCCTTGTAACCAAATACTCAGGCTTTACTAAGTGAGTTTGTGTTTTGTAGAGGTACACAAAGTTTAAGATCAACATATTAATAGTGATATATACCAATATTCACAATGAAACACGCATGGAGTACAATAAAATCTAATTTGCACTCTTTGGTTGTTTAATTGTACCTTGATTTAACTACCACTAACTACCAAGTACCAACAGAGGAGAACCAGCTGAGCTTCATTTTCTAAGCCTACAGACAGAAACTACTAACTGGTCCCTCAAAAACCATATACTTCGAAAAAGCCCCAAAAGAATTAAAAAAAGGAACAAACTAAAAACAACCCCCCAATAATAGGGAAAGGTTTAAGGTGACTCTCCGGGGACGTACTGCAGCCATCACTTCGGTAAAATCTCGCCTTCTAAATTCCTAAGCCTGAGTTGCCAAATCTTTCGCACTAATAAACGTGCCGTGAAAGCCGTATGGAACACGGGATGGTAACTTGACCGTCGCTTCTAGTTCCATTGTCATTGCATTCACAATTTGGAGTTCTGATTCCCATGTTTTTTCGTTGTGGACGTAGGCCAAAATGTGGCCGTCGTCCTCTCTGTCAGAGTTGGAGTCTCGAGGAAGAAAAAGTGGTTCCCCGCCATATTTTTCTTCCCCATAAATAAACTTTTTGGTTTCGCCCGTTGAAAGATCAACTTTGGCGAAACCAGACACCTTTGGCCAAGGCTCGGCAATTGCGAGATATGCAAATTGCGACTTGCGGCCCAAAAGATTTTTGTTCACCATTCCTGCTTCCAAGTTAACGTCGTTTTCAGGCGCAATTATTGCCTTACGAGTCGATTTCCCTGTTTTTAAATTCAAACGAATTTCTGACAAAACGGATTTTAACTCCTCGTTGCATTCATTAAAGATGGAATCCGCGGGAGTCATGCAGGACCCGATCACAACAACCTCGTCGTTTTCGGGTTCTTCCCACGCATTCCATAAATGAAAGCAAAAACAATCCGGAACTTCAACCCATTTAATACCCGACCCATCTTCCGCATATTTATCAAGTACACCAAACCGCGACACTTTCTCTTTATCATACACCACAGGCGACCCGCCCGAAATCATTTCGGACATCTTGAAAACAACTTGATGATCTGGCACAACTACAAAATTCTCGGTGATTGCGAAATCATGTACCATAGTCGGCTTCCCCAAATCAATAGCAACATCATTAGATTTCTTGCCATCAGGTGAAAATCGAAAGTACTTCAAGTACGGTTTTTGAATAACATCGTAGCTGAGTGCAAACATCTCACCCGAAACTGGGTCCAGTTTCGGGTGAGCAATCATAGTTGACTCAAGTTGACCATCAAAGTTATACCTTCCAGCGGTTTTTAAATCGCCAGAAGGTGTAACACGAACATGATATGGCAAATCATCTTCGGACATCGCCAACAACCGGTTATTAAAATAAACCAAACCGGCGTTGGCGACACCAATGCCTTTTGTATGATCAATGATCCCGCACAACCCACGTGCATAAAACAATAACAATTTCGCTATCCCGGAATGCCCATGTAATTCCCCAATTGCTTTGGGGAAAACCGGTTTTCCAATGGCTCGTTCCTGAACGAGCCGTTGGGTTTCAGTAAACCGGCAAGCATAACTTGCCGACCCATTTTCCAACTTCACGGCATAAATCATGCCGTCTCCATCAAACAAATGATGGCCCGAAGTCGGTTCGAATAATGGGTTCGCACCGTTTCGTAAATAAACACCTTGTATATGTTCCGGGATTTTTCCGGCAACGGGCAAAGATTTTCTTACGGGCTGTTCCGGCACCGGAGCAAAATTTCCGGCGATCTGAACTTGTGGGTCGGCTGTTTTCGGTAAAGGGTGCAATCTTTCTTTATCTTTAATGCCATCTTCAATGGCATCCAATGCCATTGCTGCAAATTTTTGTAAAAAGTTCCAATTTTTTTGGACCGGTGGCAAGGAATTGAAAGATGGTAATTCTATTGAGTTCTTGTTAGGTGTTTGTTTTGGAATTTGAAGAATTGAAGGTGTTTGAAGTGCACAAGCAATTCTAGAATTTGGTTTTTGGTTAAAAGAAATAGAAGATGTTGAAAATGAACCAAAAACATCTTGTGTAGAAGGTACAAATTTGGTTTGTTTATTAGCCCAATTTTGAGTAGAAATAGAAGTAGTAGAAGAAGTCATTGGTATTGATTGGAGCTATTTTTGATTCTTGTGTGTGTAAAATTTAGGTGAAGTAGTGTGTGTAAAAGAGAGAAAAAGCAGAGAGTGTGTATACTCTTTGTTGTTGTGTTGTTTGTGTTTTGGTTTGAGGGAGAAAGTGGGAGTTGAAAGGGAGTATATATAGTGGAGGTGGTCCACCTTAAAAATGGTGAAGTGAGACCACGTGTTGAAGAATTAGCAAAAGCTAGTTGAATGAACTATTGAAGATTTATTATTATTATTATTCTTTTTTCTGTTAAATTGATGAACAACGAAAATATATTTTGGAGGCAGGTAGGTCATCATTATTCAATACAACAATTGGTTTGGCAAAGTATATTCTTTCATAATTCATATACTTTTAGCGTGTCTAATAAACAAATATGGGCTTACATTGATATTTTTTTCTTTGCACCGTAGATTTTTTGAGAAATAAGTGTAGATTTATAGATTAAAACAACCTTTTGATAAGGTGTCCAAAGCGATATGTAGAGTCAACGTGTTATAGGTCCAAAATAAGTTATCCTTACTGCTACAATAATCAATTCAACAGAACATAAAAACAATCGAGTCAAAAGCATTTGAATTTGATACTTACATTGTATTGATACTGATATTAATAAGGGATTAATAGATCTACAGCAATTAGCATGACAAATACACTATTGTGGTCTAATTAAATCTTGGTAAAAAAAAAAACCTTGATCAGATTGAAATATATCAATCTTTAAAAGTACACGGATCATCCAATTATAGTATTGAGCATTCTTAATATGACACACTATGTTTTTTTTTGTTAATAGCATGTGTCTTATGTAAACTATTACTACAACAAAAATGTTATTTTTCCACACATATTTCTCCACACTTTTGATGAAGTGTGTAGAAATTTATTAATTTATTCACATTTTAAGTTGTGTAAAAAAAATTTCATATTTAGAAGTGTGAAAATTTTTCAAAAATCACAATTTCTACACACTTATAAATGTATAAACATAATGTTCACACTTAAAAGTGTGAAGAAGTGTCAAACATTTTCACACTTAAAAGTGTGAAAATTAATTTGTAACACCTAATTTCTTCACACTCCCCCTAGCGTGAAGAAATTTAGTGTTACAATTTGACTTTTCACATATGAAAATGTGAACAATTAATATATTTTTACACACTTTCAAATGTGAACCTATTTTCCCCACATATATAAGTGTGAAAAAACTAAAATTTTGTTAATTCCTACACACTTTTAAATGTGGGTTATTTATATACACTTCGAAATGTGAAAAAATTTACAAATTTGTTCACGCTCTTTTAAACAAAGTGTGGACAAATGACATATTTGTTGTAGTGATATAAGTTAAAGTTTCTTATTTCTAAATAATGTAGTATATATAGCAAAATGTAGTATATATAGCTTAAATGTATAGGCATCATTTTGGATCACAATAGATGAAGTCTCTAAAAGACTATAGATAAAAGTTCATATGAGAAGTAAAAACTTATTAAATACATATAAAATTATGTATAACTTTGATTAATTGATATGTTGGTTCACATATATCATTCGCATATAAAAATATTAAGTTATATGTAACTTTTACATTTTTTTTAATTTTTTTTCGATAACTTTTTACATTGCATACATGTTTTTATTTTTATTTTTTTGTTTTTGTATAACTTTTCAAATATGAATGAACTTAGAAAATATGTGATGTGATAAAAGTTTTTGACTTGCATGAACTTTGTCTATTTATATAATGGCATTCTAGTAAAAGCGTTTTAAAACAAAATAAGTAACAACACCTAAAATTGATAATTTTGCATCTTAAATTCATTAAATTGATTCATTTGCATTTCAGTTAGACACTAGTTATTATTCGAAAAAAAGTAGAATGTTTAGAAATAACCACAACCAGGGATGAGCAAAAGATCTGGAAACCCGTGTCCGACCCAGAACCAACCCGGAACTGCCTGAACCAACCCGCCTAAAGCCTTAACGGGTCGGGTCATGTGTAACACCCGTTTCGTAAAAATATGGATTTTCAAAAATTTTCGCCAAACGGCGTCACATAGCGGAAACGATTTAATAAAAACATCTCAACCAAGAAAACGGGTTGAGTTTCATCAATGGTGTTACTTGCATATC
>JANDBE010000028.1:28789891-28805848 GCA_024320915.1 Erigeron philadelphicus
AAAGAAATTCATTTTTAAAAAAAATGTAAACTAAATAATACTAGTTCATATTCATTAACTTGGTAAATAAAAGCATGAAGAATGAGACTTTTCTATTTTGAGATTATGTATGAAAAACTCGTGTTTCTTTACTAAATTTCACTAAATTTGATTCTTATGATTAATTCTATTAGATCTATCCATACAAAGAAGCATTTCGTCTTATGGTATTGAGATGGCCCTTGAATTTAAAGTTTGCTGATATAAATACAAGACAATTGATATGTAAGGGAAAGTTACTTAAACATCATATCCTTTCACATTTTAATCTTATACTGTAATATTTTACAATAACCACATATTGATTTGTAAAAGTATCATAAAAATTAGGAATTATTATTTATGGATGTAACTAACTATGAACAAATAATAATAAAAAAAAAAAGAAGAAAGAAATTGGTTGAATACTATGGTATATTTCAACAACTTTTGAATAAGTTTTGGGTATTAAAGTTATTTTTTGTCATAGAATTAGATATAAATATATATGATAAGAATATTTGAAAGTACCTTAGGAGAAACGCTATGAGGAAAGTTAAGCTTGGGGAAAGACAATTCAAAGCACTAGCCACAGTTGGAGATGTGTAAGTTAAACCATAAGAGAATGCATTTAGATGAATTGTGGATCCAATTAATGACAAAACAAAAATCTTGAATATCACTACAAATGTGAGGGCTGGTCGTTCTTTCCTGTAATGTTTACTTTCATCATGTTAGTGCCTTTTCACATTGCTATATGATCAAAGTGATTTAATTGCGAATGAGTTACCTTTCAAAAACATACACGAAAGGACAGAAGAGAATCGTGCTAACTATGTGGCGATACACCATAAACACAAGCTGATGAAGCCCATTAGCGAACCCAATTTTCATTGTGATACTTGCTCCAGAAAAAAGAAACTGAACAAACACCATTGCCAAGTAAGGCAACATTTTGGTCTTCATGATATCTAGTTTACTACAAATTAAAGATTGGCCCATCTTTGTTTCAAACATATATATACGATAGGAATTATGGACATATAGAGAATGGTAAGTTTCACACGTTTTTATTTATATAAAAAGCATGTAACCTTTTACATTTGGTTATTGCTTTGCCTTTAATAGTTTGTCCTTATTAGTAATTTTAACTTACTTGATTTTGTCAAAGACAAAGACTAACCGAGGTGAAGGTGTGAATGTGTGATAATGGATTAATGGAGTACTAATAAATTAGAAATTGAATAACACAAATCAATTCTTGTCATTCGTCTATGGCTAAAATGTATTTTAATGTCCTCAATTTGATTTTGGTTAATCAGTGCGGGTTGTGATCCTTTGAAAACTAAAATTTTCATGAAACTAAAAAACTGTGATCTGAATTTAACACATTATATTTGTTGGAGTCTGATTACTCATGCATTATAAGATAGATTTGAAGATGACAAACAACTCAAGAAATGGACATTTAGTTGTTGGTGCACGATCAACCTTGGTAGAGCACATGGGGAACAAAAAGAACAATGTCACTATCACTAGGTACTGATCATGGAGAGACCATCAGATCAAGACACGTAGAAAGAAATGGACGGCATCCAAGGCATGGTTGATGCCTATATAAACCCTCCTTAGTGTCTCAAGAATGTATGCATCCATTCATTAACTCTCACAACGATTAGAGCTATCAACTTGGATTCGTGTTGTACTCAGCTTAGGCTAGTAGAGTTATTGGACAAAGTTGTAACTTGCTATTCAGCCAAGTAGTTAGATTTGTAGGCTAATCTGTTCCACAAGCTGATGGGTTTGAGATTTTTAAAGGTAATGTTCATAAGAGATATGTAGATATAAACATAGAAATAGATGGTGGATCTGGAAATGAAAAAGAAAAAGAAGGAAATGAAAAAGAGAAAGAAGAAGAGGACGTTTTTAAGGTTACAAGGACAAAGATACCCTCATGTGCAATGCACGTGAGGGGGATAACGGAGTGCAACAAACGTTCGTTAGGGTGAGGGGTGCCTAATGAAGCAAAAAGTCACCACAAGGTGATGTAATAAAAAAAAAAGTATGGGGACGAAAATTGATAAAATGACAAACCACAGGGTGATATAATTAAATTTTCTCATATTATTGTGATAGTGTCCATGCGTTACTATTTGACATAGAATCTGAAAAGCTTTATTTGTGTAAGTTTTAAATTTTGTATTCATTTTACTCTTTTTAGTAAATTTGTGTCTTGTTGTATAGAGTGTCTTCTATAGAAAGTAGACTAATGTTTCATTGAATAACCTTTTGACAAGGATGTTTATAATTAAGGGGCTGAAAAGATTGGAAAAAAGAAGAGCTTTGAAGAAACTATTTAAGTATTCATACGATATTAAATAACTGATTCTACTTTGTAATATAAAATGATAACCCGTGGGTCTACCTGTGGACTTGTATAACCGCGGATCATGGACATAGATAAAATTTTACCCGTTGGTGGATGATGTGCATTTTTGTTAAACTACCTAAGTTTTAAATTTATAATTCAAGGTTTTACCTAATCTATCTAAAACACAACTAAGAGCAGTGTACTCTGTCTAGTAGTAATATAGTCTAGGTAAGTCCAGGTTCGTTCGCAGGGAACTTAAACTAAGGAAATTAAAATACTTAAGATTAAGATTACAGTTTTCTTTTGGGGGTTTCCTAGTTGACTAATTGCATATGAAATTGAAGATAATAATAAATGTAAAAACTGACATTCGTTTGGTTTTGATTAACATGCTTAAAAGTGGTTACAGTTGAAGTTGTTGAACGACTCTTTTCACATTCAGATTCTCGTTAGATTCACTTGAATTATTTAGCCTGACTGCCTTTCGACTGGTGAGACACTTCAGTGAGTTCCTGTTAAGGTCGCTCACTGAGCATTAAAAACTGAACCTGTGACTATGACTAAAATCTTTTATGTAAGTCTTTGTTCATGTTAAAGTTAAAAGGCACTGATTATCCTAACCACCCGGATCCGGTTTCCGTTCGCCAGATCAACTAGATTATAATGGCCCTGGAGCCTCGGTACCAGTTCGACTCGACCAAATCAATAAAAATTAGTTTGTATATGAAAACTATAACAATTCAGATTCAAATAAATATGGATTCTACGATTTAGCATAGAAACTGTTCAACAATCAACCTAATCAACAATCAAGTCATGTTTACATCACGTCCAAACGAATGTCTTGTAAATTAGCTACTCATAGGCTGAATAGCCATGAACAATTTGATAAAATAAAATAACATAAAAATCTATAGATAACGGAAAAAGAAGAAATAATATAAACCAGGTGAATATAAATCACTAGGTTGGTATCCCGAGCTTCTGATGATGTTAGATCTGCTTCGGAGTGCTCGAGAGGTCCAGATCTTCGATCCCTAGCCGTCACTTTCGACCGATGTGCTCTGGTTGTTTTTTTAGGGTTTATAACGGGGTATTTATAGGGAAAATGCGAAAAACCCTAGTTCTGCCGACCTAGACCCAGCGGCACTGGCTGTGTGCCAGCGGCGCTGGTTGCTCCATTCTGCAATTGTTTCTTTGTTTCAGCTCTTCTTCATACTTGTATTATCCGAACTTCATCCTCAGTCTTCCTAAGCTTATTTTTATACTCTCTCAATCAGTCATCCCTCAAATCAAACATGTTCACAAACCTAATTCTATTAAGTACCTTAAAGTTCGATTCATTTATACCTCAAATTCGTGTAAAACAAATGGAGAAAAAGTCACAAATAAATCGCTCATCATATTCTCCCACACTTAAACCCTTGCTTGTCCTCAAGCAACTTCTAATTCAACAAGGTTTGGAACTAGGAATTTGACAAATCAGGGTTGCAAGATACTCTCTAATGCTAACATCTCATTTTCTCCCCCACACTTATTTCGTTCATACCTTTATCGCTTACACAATCATCGAATGCAATCATTTATCATTCAATTACCATGATTGATAGCTAATATAGATCAATGCTAATAACTCATAAGCAGTCCTAGTAATTAGTTATTATTGATGTGTTTTGCTTTCTCCTTTTAGAAATACTTCCATTCCATGGTTTGAACTAGTTTGACTAATTAATGATCTTATGACAATTACAATCTAAGATAAACATCTTTAAGAGTTAAGACAGAGGTGAACAGGTATGCAAGCATTGCAACAAAGAAACATAACTTAACTCAGGTCAGAGTGCAAACCATTTTGGTACTAATTGTGTAAGTGGTCAAGACAACGGTGACAGGTCGGTGGTTCCCCACGAGCAGAGCGACATAACTTGACCTAATTATTACTTTTGTATATTTGTCATTCCTTCATTTCCTAACACAACTAGCTAACTCATTAAGCACAATACACTCCTTTAAGATTTTACTGGCTACCGAATGATATATGGCATTATTTAGCACAATTTAGTAAGTAGATCCCCAGATGGTTCACACTATCATCAAAGATTTTTTCTATGTACAACCCATTTCCTGAAATTTAAGGATTTCCACAAATCTTAAAGATTCTAGCTCACATGGCATGTATTAGTTAATCTTAGCTTAGAACTACAAATGGGGTTGTTAGCAATTTCTCTAATACGCACTATCAATCGTTTTCACTTAAGTCCAATTTATCATGCATGAAACATTGCTTAACAATTAGGGCATAACTAATTAGTGCTAAGGATTCCAGAGATGTAGCTTATAACGGAATCTACTACCAATACTCATCATTTTTGTCCTAATGTTCACTAGTTTCAAAACCATAACAAATTTCACTCCAAATTCTTACATTTTGACTCAAAGATTTGAATTTTTTTTTCCTATTTTGCACATTTCTCGCCCCACACTTAAAATTTATAATGTCCCCGTTGTATAAACTAAATTATGACATAAAAGATAAATGGGAAAAATTAAAAGAGTAACGAAACTTCCCGGATTTTTGGCATCAATTTCTCCATGAAACATGCGAAAATCACTCCTCTCCGATAACATTCTCACTGTAACAATCACTTAAACAAGCATCATAACAACACATATGAAACAAAACATCATAATCATAGCATACTTGAAACAAATTAAAAAAGTGTTTGTTGTTTCATGTTCCATCCCTGCATATTGCTTAACCTAAAAAGAGAATTATATATACGTGTGTAATTATTCAAACGTATTGTAAACTCCAACAATTATCTAAAACTAAAACATATAATTTAACCCATAAAAAACCCACCTATATACCTTTTATTAGATTAAAAAAAAGAGTTATCATTACTTATCGGAAACTCGGAACGGATCAAACAACGTCTTTTCAATCTTTCATTGTTTCACTTTTCATTTATTTGACATGACAAGTATTTACTTTTGTTTATTATTTATTGTAATATGTATGAATATAAATAATGTATTATTATTAAATGATATATAAAGCATTATTGTTATTTAAACAACAATGATATATTTGTTTGTTATTATTTTGTCTTTTTATGTTGTTTTAAACTTATTGAAATTTTATTTGTCTTTAGGTTTTATACTTCATTTATTAATATAACATTTGTTGTCATTTTTTAAAGATAAATTTATATAATATAATTTGTTATGTTTAGGTTATGAACCTTTATTTTTGCTCTCAAACTACATCTATAATTCTTCAGGAAATCATAACGCTGATCCATAAGGTAACAAAGAAACGAACTAAAAAAGATGATATTAGCAACAGTAAGAATGATTGACTTTCGTTTTGAGTTTCGAAAAGTAAACTCTTTTATTATCAAACAGTACGTATTGACCGACTCAAACCCGATACGCAAGTCATCATTAAATTTATTTTTATATATTTTAAGATTTGAAACTGGTGGTGATTTATTATTCGTATAATAAACTTGAGATCGGATACTATAAGACGAGTTCTTGGTAGATGAAATCTCATCCATGCGTGATTAATTAAAACACATGAAGATTTGAAATTACATCATCTTTGTTAAATTACTAAATTATAATTAATTATTTATAACTATTGGATAAAAACCGATTTATTATCGGTATCATTGACTCGTCTAAAATCCTGGATGTCACATGGTATAAATCGCCTACACTATATATAAAAGGGTATGAAATAAGTTTTGGGAATTTAAATTTCATTTTTAGGTTGCATGTCCATCGTCACATACTATTCGCTATTATATCATCACGGTGAAATTATTCATAACCGGTGCTTCACAAACTATATTAAAGAATGGGTTTTGTCAAAGAATGGGTTTTGTCAATGACAACCTTACTTTTATCATAACATTTAAAATATATGTTTGATATGAAAGATACTAGTTATTTATGTTGATTATTCTAAGTTTTTAAAGCTGCTATTAGAAGAATCTATCATTCATGAAAAGTGATTAATCAATCAAATAAATTAACCTAATAATCAATTTAACAACATGATGATAATATTTGATATAATTAAAAGTAAAATTTTAAAAAGCCATATTAGTAGATTATATTTGACAAGTGATGTCATTGAGTCTACAGCCCAGTGACATTGGAGTCTTTTGATGAATGTTTTGGATCTTGGGAGATAAGAGTTCGAATACTGAAAAAATAAGATTTACCCCAATTTAAATGTCGTTCATTCAGGTGGTTTAATTGGTGGTTTCCCCCCACGTGGTCATGGTGTAGTGGTTATAAGGTGTCCTAGCGCGGATCCGGTTAAAATAATATATGTATAGACCCTTATAAATTTACTTTTCAAAAAGAAAAAAAAAACTTAGACAAGTGATGAAGGCTTTAAAATTGATTGTTGTACTTGTCTGGGTGGCCTTTATTTATTTTTCAAATATTTACATTGAAATTGAATATGATTGATGAATAATTGAAACTATGTTTTGTTTGGTTGATATTAGACGTCTTAGTTACGGTTGTAGTTGACTTTTCATTTTACTTGTGTATCATTTATTAGTCATAATTAATTAATTATTTATTATCTATGATGTACATGAAGTAATTAAACACTTGATAAAAATAAAAGTCCACTCGGCCCCCTCGTCCAGATTTAGGATACGGGGAGATCAGTCCGGGGGTAATTCTTACTTGGCTGCTTTATTGACATATGATACATCACAACTCACCCACCAATACATACCCGGTCCATCCAACGCTAACTAATCCAACTCAACCTAACGGATTAATTAGTTTACACTAATCCAACAATAGTTTTGGATGTCAATATTGTGGTATTCCTAAATTTGATCTATTTTTATACGGTCTTATCTACTTATGTCTCCCGACACATCTTTAATGAACATTTACAAATCTCAATATTGAGTAAAACATATAAGTATAGTTAATTAAGAGGTAAATATACATTTATTATTCATGTTAAAATATAATTTCTAGATCAATTTAACAGTAGCAAATGAAGCCTAGCACAACTGGCAGATGCATCCCTGGTTTTCCCACAGGTCTTGGGTTCGACTCTTAAGAGTGACAAGTCTGTGGGTTTTTTCCCTGAATCACCTGTAACGACTTATGGTCTACATCTCGTAGTCTAGAGTACATGCAGGGCTTCACCATTATATGGTGAGGTGTTCCCTGATGTCGAATACCGACTAACTGTTCAAAAAATAATTAGGAGGATAACTAGGAAGATTAGTTAAGGGGATTTATCATTTTCCATATAAATATGTAAACCATTGGCTAGACCAGCCGTCACTTTTCAGGAGGTACTATGAATTCGAGTGTTATTAAATGGTTGAAATTCATCTGAACATTAGTTTGATTGAGGGTTGAGGGTTAGTGAGTATCAAATTATACTTGAGATCAGAGAGTTCTCATCCAATTACCTTTTTCTTAGTGTATATAAATATGTATTGTTGTCTATATTAATTTGCATTTTTTTAAAGGTGTAGGTTACTCGTAGTGGGAGTCTAACAAACGCTGTCTTAACTGGGTTCGCGTTAGAGAGTCCGCTCTCCTCCAATAACTAGTAGGAGAAACCCTCAACTAAACCGCTTGAAAGCACGACTTTTAATTAGGATAAAACTTTGCCCTATTTACAAGACTCAAATCTGCTTAACTGGATAACTTTTTGACTTTTTGTGAATTCCTTGAAATGTTTTTCCCAAGTTTCGAACTCGAGACTTTCAGCATGTAAAGCTGATGTTCAACCACTGG
The DNA here is from genome assembly GCA_024320915.1 of Erigeron philadelphicus. NCBI lineage: Eukaryota > Viridiplantae > Streptophyta > Magnoliopsida > Asterales > Asteraceae > Erigeron > Erigeron philadelphicus. The sequence continues at coordinate 28,798,077 of JANDBE010000028.1, forward strand.
AATATGATGAGAACTACTCGTTAATTTTTATAGTGTTGATATCATGCTATCTAATAGTTAAGATCGAACTGAGATTTAGTGAGCTATTCAATTTCAAACTGGTTTAAGTTAATTTCAAGCTCGTTTAAGTCGAGTTCAAGGATAGTAGTTTCGACTTTAACACAAACTTCCTACTTGACGAGTTTAAGGAGTCGAACTTTATAAACTAACATTCGGTCCGACTTGTTCAAAAGTTCGCTTAGTATTTCAAATTGAAAAAACTGCTTGATTTACGAGTTACATAAGCTCAACGAGCTTAGCTTAAGGGAGGTTTATAAAAAAAAATTAATTACAAGCAGTGTCGAAGCCAAGATTATTTTGTGGTCGCTAAATGGTTTTCATGATACCAACAAGTATAAAATTAAACTACAAAACTCAATTACGCTAGCTTGAAGTTGCAAATTACCTTATAATGGGGAAACATCTAGATTATTACGGAATAATCTAGAACTTTATTTTATTTATTATTAGACTATATTGTTTCCTATGTATTTATATTTGGTTTATTAATTATTTCGGTTTCCTTATCATGATTCTCATCTATAAATTGGGATCAAGTTTTGTTATTCAATAGTTTTTGATCAATATATATGAATTTTGTTCTTTTTCCCTATCACAAATGTGTGTTAGTGTGTATGAATTATCCTGATTATCGGTATTCATTTGTAAATCAACGATAGTTAGAAGAATTGTTTATGTGTATTATTAGAATTAACGGGTTCAATTATTTCTTCTTGTTGCATCACTTTATAACTAAATAAATTCATAGAATTAATACTAACTTTATGAGATTTTATATATATTGTAGGGTTATCATGATCATCCTTAGTTTATCACATACCTCCTGTCCTCCTTCATTGACTACAAGTCTAGTTTGTTCATATCATATTTAATTTTTCAAGCTCAATAAATTTGACAAACTATATAGCAAAAAAATGAGAAACAATATAAACAAACGATCTCAAATTGTTGGTGTACGTATTACCATCTCTAACTAATAGTTCAAGTTCGAGTTCTAACGCATTTTTGAGGTTGTTCGAAGTTGAGTTGACAAATTGTTAAATGATACAAGTCTAAAAATAATCATACTTGGCTCTGCTCGCCTCGACTCGACTCAACTCAACTTCATTTTCATACCGTGTTGGCGTGTTCTACATCTATATTCTATAGTTCCTAGGGTCCTTTTTATTTTTTATTTTTGATACATTCACGGTTTCTGTTAGTTAAGAAAAGCAACAAATAAAAAAATAACCAAAATTCGACCCACCTGTTTTTTCTCCGAAACTAACCAACCTTTCTCCATCTTTTGATCAAAAACCCTACTTTTCCAATTAAAGTTTCAATCTTTTTAGTTTATACTCTGTCTCTGCAAATGGGCATTTCTCTATAGAAGACTTTTTTTTTTTTTTTTTTTATCAATGTTTATATAAATTATAGTAATATTTATAGTAAATATATATTAATAAAGTTTATAGAAGGAATCCACCTTTTTGTAAGATAAATAAATAAAGAAAACTGCATAAAAAAAAAGTGGGGATTGAGTTTGCTTCATTTATCAGCAAAATTCATTTCCTTGATAAAAAAGATTTCCTTTCTTGAAAAAAGAAAAAAAATAAAAAGATTAAATCTTTTTCACTTTTTAGATAAGTTTTTATCTATAATTTTTCCGGGTTTTTCACTAATTGTAATCTAGATTACATTCATTAAATTTTCTTGAATAAAAATCCAATCTTTTTTCTATATATACATATTGTTTAGATTGGTTTTAAAAATTGAATAATAATTGAGGTTTTGAGCTCAATGGCTGCTGGTCCTGAAGTTACTAGTGAATCAAAAGTGGATGTTAATGTTAGTGAAGAATCTTTATCACCAAAAAAAACAGAGGTTTTTGAGAGTGATAATATCAATGTTAATACTGGAATTGATAATTCAAATGATGATGATAATAATACAAAATCATCATCAGATATGAAATTGCAAAAAGAAATAGTTGATATGTTTTCAAATTTGAAGTTGAATCCAATGGCCAAAGAATTCTTTCCATCTTCATATCAAAAGGGTGGTGGTGATCAAACTGAGATTGGCCTTAATTATTTTGCTCCTGCATTTTATGTCAATTCTCATGGAGATGCAATTGATGGCTACCCGAATAATCGTAGAGTATGTTACCTTTTTTTTTTCTCTTTTTTGCCTTCCATAGTTAATGAGTACTACTTAATTATGCTGTTTGTTCGATATTATGATAATTTAGATTTTTGTAGGAATATATAATATAAAATGTAAATTGATGAGGTTTTGTTTAGTTTATCTAGAATTGGCTAGTGCCTTGACTCAGATGTACGCGACATAACCGGGGTATCTCTGCAGGGTTGTTATGCATAGATGAATATTTTGTTTTTTGTTATCTTTTGTGATAGATATTTGTGATTTTGAATTATAGATTTTTCAAGGTTTCTAATGTTTAGTATTGTAGAACAAACTCTCTTTAAAGTTTAAACAATAAAACAAAAGCATGATTGCTTGGTTTTTGCCTCTTAATTTGATGTAATCGAAAATATATATGTCAATTGAAGTAATTTACATAGAAGTAGAAGGTAAACGGGCAACAAGCTGCGCCGCCACTTGGTATATGTGATTAGTGAGGAAATAAATGTTTTGTTTCTTGGCATGTTAGCGGATAGTAGATATATGTTTTCGTGCTCCTAAAACTTCAATAAAAATTTGTGTCATGGTTCTGATCATTAACTAGAAAAATATTCATATTGTATGCTAAGACCAACACGATTATCTAAAAAGTTAAGTCAATTATATTACGTTACATCTCTAATCTGTTGAACAATTTTGAATCAGTAGTTTGATTTTTCTTTTAGTTGTTCAACATAACACGTGATTTCAGTATTGATTCTTTTTACTATATCAGAGGAGAAACAACTATAGCCAGGGCAGAAGACGGTTGAATGGGAGAGCTTTCAAAGCTCAAAGAGAAGATAGCATCAAGAGAACCGTATATGTTTCTGACATTGATCATAATGTGAGTAAGAATACTAATTGTTGTGTATTCGTAAGTCAATCAAAACTGTTCTTGAATAAATGTGTTTGTTCCTGTGATTATCTTTTCCCCCTACTAGGTAACTGAAGAGCGACTGGCTGCTCTGTTCAGTGCCTATGGACAAGTAAGTGATTGGTTATTATGTAGTGCATGATTATTACTTTACATTCTATACATCATTTCTAAGATTATTTTTTGTATGTTATGACGAAGGTTCTGGACTGTCGAATTTGTGGTGATCCACATTCACGTCTCCGTTTTGCATTTGTTGAGTTTGCTGATGAACGTAAGTTCACATTGAAGCTTTTAGTTGTATATTTTTTTCTAATTAGAAGTAGAATTTAGCAAAGTTTACATCCTTCTATGAATGGTGGCAGATTCTGCTAGAGCAGCTCTTAACCTTTGTGGGATAATGTTGGGCTTTTCTCAAGTTAAGGTCTTGCCTTCAAAAACCGCAATCCTTCCTGTGAATCCAACCTTCCTTCCCAGGGTAAAGAATCACTCTTACGATATCTTTTTAAATAACAAAGCAGCAAATGGGCGGGTTTTACAGGTCAGGTAAGTAGGTAACTGGTTAGAATGGACTGGCTTAAAGAGGATAATGTACGGGTCGGGTGGGGTTAGCACTGCAATACTTTTTGGCCATATTTTATAATTTGAAATTGATGAATTATGCTTGCATAAACAAAGTATCACATTAGTAATCTAAAGTTTTTGTGATAAGAGGTTGCATGCATTAAAAGTAGAATATGGGTTCAAGCTGTTTGACTCGTTCTACACATTTGACCCGTTTCCGTTTCCAGTTTTCCTGATTTGACCCGTTGACTCATTTGAGTTAAACCACAAACAAATCTACCTGTAATCCTTTGCCACCTATATGCCCTAGGTACTTGTAAATATTTACTTACATTGTTGATTTGATATTCAGTCGGAGGATGAGAAAGAGATGTGCGCACGGACTGTCTATTGTACAAATATTGACAAAAAGGTTGAAGCTTTCTTCACATCTTCCGTTCTTTTAAATATTTCCTTCTATTAGACGAGTACTTCCCTCCTATAGTGGATGATCGATCACCGATGAGTTCATTTCTGCAAAAAATTAAAAATATACATCATAATAACACTCATAATGATAATAATAATAATAGAAGTTTTATTTATAAGGGTTGTTGTGTTTCAGGTTTCTCAAGCTGAAGTCAAAGTTTTCTTTGAATCAAGATGCGGCGAGGTAAGGAAAGTGAATTATATTATGTAGAAGTTCTGTATTATCTGAAAGTTTTACATATGCTGTACTTCTTGTGAAGGTTTCCCGCATCAGGCTTTTGGGAGATCATGTTCATTCAACCCGAATTGCTTTTGTTGAGTTTGTGATGGTAACTTCTAGTTTTCTGCTCATCTATACATAACCAAAGTGGAACCTGGTTAAATGAGTTGAATGTCTTCCTAAATGTATTCAAATTCATAAAACCTTCTTAGATAGCTGTGTTGAACTTCTACTCTATCTTTTAGTGACAGTATGATTTAGCACAATACTTCTTTATGAATATATTATTTTAAGTAGCTCCTTTACCCAAGATTTTTTCAAATGAACAAAAGATGTTTACGTGGGCTTACCTAAGCCAGTTTGACCTTATCCAATTTTAATCAGTCGTTAAAACTTAGCTATATTGACCCATTAACCAACCCTTCGTTTCTGCTAACCCTATATAAAACCTCATAGAAAGGTTTAAGTAGTTTTTGTAATGATATTGTTCTGTAATTATTTTAGCTGTTGACAGTTTACTAAAATAAGGATATAAGGGTTTGTGAGGTCAATTCAAACTGACCCATCCGTTTTCGGCCATGTTACGTAGTCAGACCTCTGTTTTGATCCATATGTATCGCCTCCCTGCCCATGTTGCGCCTTCATCTTGATCCATTTATCTATAAAGGCTTATATATCTCACACATATCCACACTTATGTAGAATTTTTCCACCATGGGACTAGAACTCACAACCTTTTAGTTAATGGTCCCCTCGTATACATGTAACCCAATTGGCCGCTGGACCTCATCCTCCTCATTCGGTCTTTCCTTTTTTGTTCACTTCTTTGAGGTATTGCTCTTTAGTAACCTCTCCTGAAATGTTTTAACCTTGTATGTAGCTTCATTCTTCCTGAACCCTTCTATTCGGCCATTTTTGTATGTGAAATAGTCCATGAACTGTTCTTATTTTTTTAAATTCTTTCTTATTTTCATTCTTATAAAGTTATCTGCTTCATATATTGCTTTCTTGTATATCTATGAGAAGGTAGATCCCTTAAACCCCTTGTACGTCGGCACATTATGAGCAGAACATTACATGTGCACGTGCTGCCTTTCTCTAAGCATTAATCATGTTTGTAGTACAAATGCATACACATGTAGACACATGTTCCACGAGATTTGCATGGGGAACAGTCAGGAAGTTACTGATTAAGTTGATTGTCCTATCAATCCATTCTATTCTAGCTATCAAAAACTTAATGCAACGACTTTCTCCTGATGCCGATTTATCTAGTAAATTGATTTTGCACGACTCGACAATGGCAAGATTGTATCAATGAAGCGCAGTGTGTGTGCAATATTAATTTCAGTTATAAGTACACCATGTGAAAGCTGTGAAATTTCAGTGTGTTCAATTTTTTAAATGCTTTTTCATCTAAATTTGCAGGCTGAAAGTGCAATTATAGCATTGGATTGCTGTGGCCAGACATTGGGAAGCCAACCAATCAGGTAAAAATTCATTACTGGGTTATAATTATAAATAAATTTTTGATAAAAATATTTGCTTAACAATTATAATCTCATAATTCTTGAAGGGTGAGTCCTTCCAAAACGCCAGTTAGGCCTCGAGTGGTCCGTACTCTTCCAACCAACTAACCGTCTTAATCAGACATCCATATGCACCCATTAATCACTGGAGGCTTTGTTCCCGTGAAGTGGTGATGAAACTTTATGTCTCGTTTTTTTGTTCCCTTCACTATATAGTAGTTATGAGCCAAACATTGCAGCTTCACTTTTGAAGCATTAGAGTGGGAAGACAATCCCTTAATTAAGAACATGTTTTATCTTTCTTTTCGGTTTCCTTCCATCATGTTTGATTGCAGAATGCAATCTACAGACTATGAGCACGGTAGTGTTGCTCATCAAGATTATAATTACGAGCTTAAGTTACTGTATGTTTTTTGTTATTTGTATCGTGTTCTCTTATTTCCGCATACAATATAGTTGTTTGCCACCTTTTTCTTGAAACATATTGATTTTAAGTTTATTTTGAACTGCAAGTTTACATATTCTATATACGTGTTTCAGTTGTCATTCGAATTCATAACTATCTGGTTGGTCTTGCATCTCCATCTTGAAATTTTTTGACTTCTTAATTATTTGATGTTGTTACATTTTCATGTTTTTTTGCTCAAAATTTCAACACCAACTATTTATGACACATTGTATTTGAAAAATTCGTAAATGACACATTTTGGAAATTCACATATGAAGTACTTTACACCTTAGGATGTAGTCATCTTCAATCATACCTCTATCTTAAATATAGAGCAAAATTAATATCGCCAAACTAATATCTTTTCTTAAAACATGTATTTGGAATTTTAATTATTTAAAGTTCATCTCTCAAACGACTCCAAATTAGTCAACGGTGTGCATACATGCTTAGAATTTGAATATAATTCTAAAATATATACACTTGCATGTATTTTTAATTTACTTGACTTTGAGATGCAACAATACAAGATCTAAATGTTAAACAAATGAGCGATACATATAAAAAGCTGAATAATGGAACTATAAATAAGGACTTATTGGTACTAAGCCTAAACAAAAAACATGAACAAACAAATGATGGTAAAAGTTGTGTTGTATATGCTGTTGGTGATCGCCTTGGTCGCAGCCCCTCGAGCACAAGGACAATGCATGACGTATTTCTATGAAGGTGCCCCGTGTACCAATGCAGCTGATGAAGATTGTTGCAACTTTCTTAAGGCAACCACAGACTAGGGTTCACATGTCGAAAGCATCTGGTGTGTTTGTATGGGGCTTCAAGCGGGTGGAATCCCTGTCACCCGGATTAACGAGTGTGGCGTGGTTGAGGGATCAGATCCCTACTGTTGATCTTGTTTTACAAGCCTTGATGTCTTTCGTCTCATGATAGTATATTGAATATGTTGTGTTTGCATTATTCTTGAATAAGATACTAGACGGAGACAATTACATATCAAGTTGTAATACTTTTACATTTTCATGAAATAAATAAAAAAACATTATTAAACTAAAGTGTTAAAACAACCCTGACAAAGTTCTTTAACTATGATTAGTGATATGCTTACAATATTATCAAAAGCAAATTTTGTGATCAATTCGTCAATCAGCAAAAATAAAGATAATCTGCATGACTACAACTGTTTTATACATGTTTGTGGAAAGTTTATCAAATTGTTGATAACTTTATCAATTCATTTGGATTTGGATTTGGCTTTGGCTTTATTGGACATGATATATAAACAAATACAAGATATATCTATATCTATATCTATATCTATATCTATACTACTATATAATAGAGGACCACCTTTTTTGAAATTTCAATTAAGGAATTGAATCGCCTAAAATGCCCTTATTCTTTATTAACTAATTTAAACAACTCTAC
>JANDBE010000028.1:28988945-29002321 GCA_024320915.1 Erigeron philadelphicus
AACTTTTAAAAGGATATTGAAGTGGAGATAACATTATATTGAACCAATGACCGAAAGAAGGTTTCATGTTGTGTTAGGAGGTTTCTCATGATCGGATGGGCTAGTGGCCCGTCAATAATTCCAATTTGCAGTTAAATATCATTATAAAAACAGAACAGTAGATTGGGGTGTAAAAAACCAAGGCAAAATGAATTGAGATCCACAATACAATTGGTGAAACTGATCTACTTAATTCTAAAGGAAAAAGTGATTAAGGTAGTTTAGGTCATGTGAGTTATAGATCTAAAACAAATACTAGTAAACTAAGAATAAAACCCGTTACTTAATTCTTAAAGGTCCCCATTAGAAACTACAAACATCATTGACTAAAACATAGGTTACCAAAAATTGGTTTGACTAAAACCGTTCGATATTCACGTAAGGATGAAAAACGTAAACATGCTAACTTTTTTAACACGAGGGGCGATTGCTAAAAAAGAGTTGGCCAAATAGTAAAATCTCATGCTATATATGCAGTTTAAATTAATCCTCTAACTTTAGAGGCACTTGGTCGTCTTTGAGTTCTTATTGCACAAATTGACTCGAAATCAACTTAACAAAAATTATTCATCTTCAATGTATCGACCCTTACATGTGCACTTGAAATCTGATACCCTATACAATCGATTTTCTCATATTGGAAAGACGACAGCTATAATTAAGACTTGTAACATATATATTCTTTAAAAGCATATAAACCATTATAAAAATACGACTTGTAACATAAATTTGAGCTTAAAAATTTACCTTAAAAATCGCAACCAAACCTTTGACAGCAATGCCTCAGCCTTTAGCTCGATCAGTATTCTTTTCGAATGTATATTGTAGATGAGGTATTTATATTAGCGTGTAGATATAATTATGGTATGTGTAGATATTACTCCGTATTAAGAATTTAAGATCAATGTATATCTAGTCCTAAAATAGTGCTAGGAATATGGAATGTGTTGGGTTTGTATCTTTATACTAACATCAACACAAAATTGGGCCATGATATCAAATTCTCAACATCCAATCTTTGATATCTTGATAATCAATGTATGTATGTAAAGATTGTGATTTTACAAAAGTCCCTCTAGCTACTTTCTATATTTAGATTTTTCTTATTTATGTTCTAATTAAAAAATCTTGTTACAAGTATTTAATGAATTTAAAATATCCTAACGAATTAAAAAGCACCTACTTAGCTTGTATTGACAATAATAAAAATACGAGTATTATACTTAAAATAAACACCTATATTGTGATTATTTTTTTTGGGGGTAAAAGAGATTTTACCCTGATTAGCTTATTACTGTATACTTAAATCTTTACTAGCTTAGTAAATGAAAAAAAGTTTAAGTTCATCTTCCTAGATAAATTAGGAATTCCATGTTCTTTGTATTGAACACATCAATAATCTTGATCAACTGTAACTTCTATACATAAAAGCAATCATAACCTTCCCATTTCCCTTTGTCTTGAAGCTCGATTTACATTTATAAATTACCGACCCATTATCGGTTTTCCACCCACCGCTCCTATCTCATGACCACATGAGAGAATGTAAATCATGTAACACTATGATTAAAAAGGACATGAGGTGAAATTTGATCCCTCGGCCTTCGTTTATATGTACATGTCATGATGTCCCACTACACTCGCCTACCATCCCAAGATGGTCTACCCTGCATCCCAAAAAAGACCCTTTTCTTTTTTATAAGAGAAGTGATATTCGTACCATATAATTTGATTAATCTATCATTATTATGCATGACATACTTGTACCGTATGCTATGATATATGTAAAGTATGCTATGACATATGTACAATAAGCTATGATATATGTACAATGTGGTAGATATATCAATTTTTATGGTACGATTATCTCTACCTTTTTATAACTACCACACTAGTATTTGACAGCATTTTTGTTTTATCATTTAAAGATTTGAATAAAAATAAAAACAGAAAACCATATCCACATATTTAAAATCTTGGGGGCCCTGTTGATATAGATAGGAAGTGTTGTATATTTAACTAGTACTAGCATATATATAAATTTTTTGTACTGATTGAGAAACTAACAGAAAGACAATGGAGGCATTAGGCATTGGAGCAATTCCCAGATCAATGTGGCTTCTGCCACACAACAAATTTGTATTTCCAAATCCAAATTCAAATACTAGAAATACTGCACATTTTCCTGAAAGAATCAAAATTCCATCAAACAATATCTGTTTACAAAAATTTACAGCTTCATTTTCCACAAAGGCTGCTGCTTTTTCAGGTTAGTTTACCTTTTTCTTTATCTTTAATGCGAATTGTTCAGAATTGCATATGCCCATTTGAAATCTTGACATATTTGTTGTGTTTTGTGTGTCTCTGTGTGATCGTGTATGTATAGTAGGAAATACAGAATATGCAGAAGAGCCTGCTACTAATGTAAAATTTCAGACATTATTGAATCTTCCTGGTTGCTCAAATTCTTTATCTTTGATTGGAACAGGTTAACCTCTAAATCATTATATCCATTTTAGTATAGGTGTATGTAATAGCAATGTACTTATGCAGATGTACCATATGTGTCATTGTACTTATTTTGTTCCGATATGATCGCTAAAAGTAGATTTTGTGTCCTCCATAGGATTCAGAGAAAAAGTTTTTGCGATAATTGGCGTTAAGGTCTATGCGGCAGGGCTGTACCTAGACCCTGCTATCTTGGATAACTTACAGGACTGGAAAGGACGAACGGCGTCTGATATTCAAAACGATTCTTCTTTGTTTGACTTAATTTATCAGGGTAATAAAAGTTTGTTTGTGTCTTAATATTTGATAGTTAAGATTGAAATGCTTACATGGCTATAGAAATGCAGCTCCTTTAGAGAAATCATTACAAATAGTTCTAGTGAGAGATGTTGATGGAAAAACATTCTGGGATGCATTAGATGAAGCCATATCGCCAAGAATAAAATCGCCCACTTCTGTTGACCAAACAGCTCTAGCTACATTCCGTGGTATCTTTCAAGGACGGCCATTAAAGAAGGGAACTTCAATATTCTTAACTTGGATTGACCCCTCCAAAATGCTGGTTTGTTTGACCATACTTTACCTTTATTAAATGAGACTAGTTGGTGAACAATTGTTAATGCTGGTAATGGAGTCCAAATGGTGGGGGGACTGGGTAACAGTCCAGAACAGGTTTGGGTTGAAATATTGGGTTGATTCGTGAAAAGGTTCTTTTTCAATTCTCAAAATAAGTTAACAATAATGAATAGGTTAGTTCTTACAAAACAGTATAACTACAAGAATAATTTGAATCTTCAAATACAGATGAATTAGGCATCAGAGGTTTAATGCATTACAAACAGACTTTGGGCAACATTCATACCGGCTGCATTGTTCAACTTTGCCCGCTTCTACTTTTAGATTAAGAAGTTTATCTAACCTGTTTTACTTATAACGCATTCCAACTGACCCATTTATATATAAACGGTTTAAAATTGTCACCACTGAACACGGGTCGTGAACTTACAATATGGTGTGTGCACAGATTCACTTATCAGCCGAAGGGATTCCATCGGCTGCAGAAGCTACAATTGAGTCACAAAATGTGACACTCTCTTTATTTGACGTGTTTTTTGGACGGACTCCTGTTTCTCCTACCTTAAAAGCTTCAATTAGCAATGGCTTGGCTTCAGCTCTAAAATGAACTCGATTATCAGTTGCTCAGTAAGCGGTGGATATCTACAGTTAGCAATCGCTTGGCTTCTTTTAGCTACAGCATGGCTTTATGCAACAAGTCCTTTGAAGTTTTCTTGAATAAATGTAACTTTGGCTTCATGCTTTGAAAAGTTCTCCAGGATAAGAGTTGTGACTGTGATAATGAATCAAACAATGTGATCTGGTTTAATCTTTTCTAGCATCTTTACAACTTCTGACATGTTTGGTCTTTGGGATGGATCTGTTTCTAGGCACATTAGTGCTATCATAAATACATCGTTAATTTCATCTATTGGGTAGCACTCTAATCTGTTATCAAGAAAATATTCTTCCTTCTTATCGTGAACTACTGCTTTCACCTGTCGTGACATTATACTTTAGGATTACTAAATCACTTAATACGTATAAAAATACACAAGAACATTGACTTTAAAGACTTACCCATGTTACAAGCTTAGTTCCCTCCTCGATAAATGCTTCATCTGTTGGTCTTCTCCCGGTTAAAAGCTCAAGTAAAACAACACCAAAACTATATACATCCCCTTTTGTTGTTGCCCTTCCGGTGTCAAAATATTCTGAAAGCAAAAGTATTCCCTTGAATAAAGACAGTGTAAACTCGTTTACTTACGACTGCGTGTTATTTCAAATGGGTCAGATTAAAATTATATACAGTTAAAGAGGGAAATGGGTCAGATGGGTTGAAGACTTCAGCCATCCGAAGACAAGTTTTAAAATGCGACAACCTGCCAAATCATTTTATACATCTATAGCTGGATTGCTATAGTACAAATATTGTTTTTTGTAACTATAGATAATTATTGAATTAGTCATTCATAAAAGGAATCTAGAACTGTTTGTGGGTCAACCTCACCCAGCCTAATTTGGCCTTTACCAATAAATGATGTGTTTCAACTTTCAGCCTAACCCCTTTTGACCTGTTGCCCAACCCGCACAACCCATTTTGCCTTCTTTAGTCATAACTGCACATAGTTTCTATGAGTTGATGATACATTCGTTGAGATCATACCAGGGGCTAAGTATCCAAAAGTCCCGGCTACTAAAGTGGAGACATGAGTCTTGTCTTGCTCCATAAGTGTGGCTAACCCAAAATCAGAAACTCGAGCCTCCATGTTTCCGTCTAATAAAATGTTGCTCGATTTGATATCTCTATGGATAATATGAGGAATGCAATCATTATGAAGATATGATATTCCCCTTGCAGCACCTACCGCTATTTTGTATCTTGCATCCCAGTCTAGGACGATATCCATCGTTCTTCCTACATCACTCATTATCAATGTAAACAATCAACATCTGAATATTTGACTTTTGAAGTCAAAGAACTAAACTTAAACTTTGAACTTAGAGTGAAATTTTACGAGAGATTACGCCGGCAACATCAAAACTAATAACATAGCATGATAATAGAAAACAAAATTTTACTTATGCAATCATAACTAATTTCATATGATCACACATTGAAAAAGTTAAAGGTTTGAAGTCAAACTGTATAGACTCATACCATGTAGTAATGAGTCCAAACCTCCATTAGGCATCAACTCATAAATCAGCAGATTGAAATTCGGAGCGCTGTAATAACCATAAAGACTAACAATATTACGATGCTTTATATCTCCCATGGCTTCCAGCTCTCTCTCGAAACCTCGATCATGCTCTGTGGTGTCTCTGCTTAGCTTTTTGACAGCAAAAGACATCGAATCGTTTATTGTCAGTCTATAAACTGTGCCATACCCTCCAGATCCTATTCTATCCTTGCTGGTCAAATTCATGGTCTTTTTCAAGAAAATGTTCGATTTTAGGGACTTTATCTTTGATGATCTAAACAACACCAGTTTTCCACCTGAGTATGCATGCACATCAAAATATATCAGGCTGAAAACAGCAAATATACATACAAAAGAAACAGATGTATACATATATAAAAATAAACTGAAAAAAGCAAGGTGGTGATACCAGAGAAACTATCTTGAATCACCAACTGCTTTCTTTTCCATCGTCTATAGCAAAGCATTGCGATAATGATCTTTGAGATAACAAAAGCTAATACACATATTGTGATGTATAGTCCCAGAAACCGAGAATTACCCATGTCGTTTTGGTAGCACCAAGATGAATATTTTCAAGCAGTATCAACCAAAACAAAAAAATATGTTAGGCATGGAAATTTAAATATTATAGCATGGCTCATGAATTCAAATGTGGGACTTAAAACTCAGTTTTTCTGACTTTTGTCTAGTTTCAGACTTCAAAGGGTCCCATTTGTTATCTTACACCTTTGACACTAGAAAATGGATGAACTTCTTATGATTTAAGAAAACTATTTGTTAAAGAGAAGGTGAAAACTTGCTGAGGTATATGTGTAAATGATATTGCACAAAGAAAAAGGTAATGACCATATGTAGTTTCACTGTATACTTATTTGACATTTTTGTGTCACATTGTGGCTTGTGGGATCATGTTAACCGACACATGTCGGGTCTGGTCACGAATGAAGTCGAGTCGTATGGAACTATAGTACTAGCTGATGTTGGCATTAACTTTAATCATATAGATGAAAGTGGCCCTTTTTTCCAATAAAGGGTGAAGTACTTGAGACATGTGAAAAGCTTCTAGTTGCTGGTTGTTTACATATACTTTTATTTAAAGAACAGCTGTTGTTTTGAAGTGATTTTGGTAGAAGTTGGGTAGGATCATTATATTTGCAGCAAAGTTTGGGCTTTTTTGTCAATAAAGCAACATTAAGTAGTATTTTCAATGACTTTCACATGTTTCAAACTTCTCTCCTTAGACATGTCTGGCAAGTTGACATTTCTGTATCAAGTACGTAGTATTTTCAACGTTCTTGATTATTATTAGATCAGTGACCGTATAGATGGCTAATGTGTGTGTAAACATATTTTCAGCATTTGATTTCCTCTTTGGTTTACATCTGCAACTATTTTGAAGTTAAAAAGTTCACAAATAAGGATGGCTCTTGATTGGTTATGAAGATAGACTTTTTTAGCCAACAGTAAATCCACTCTATGCCATGCATTGATACAAACAATTTATTTCAGTATTTGCTTATTTCAAAGCTAAAAAACAAGTACAATATACAGCACAACTAAAACAACACTTAACTAAAATGTAAGAAAAATCAAGAAAGTGGAAGAGCCGCAAACGATGACCTCTATGATAGTCCCATATGCACAACACCAACTTCTCTATGAGAAGCAACAGCAACTGCTGCTGCTCCTGCCACACCAAATTGAGATTGGGGCTGCATAAACTTGGCATCAATTGGCTGTTGACTATGTGGTTGGTTGTAATACGGGTTACTGTTGACCAGCCCTGGTGACAACTTCCCTGCTGTTGGCTGCTGTTTGACCAAAGAAGATGAATCCCTATCACCTTCTGTCCCATTAATCTTCCCTTGATTCCCACTGTTGCCCCTATATGAATAATGTGGCAAAAGACCTACTGTGTTTCTAACCATTACACGTGGATCATACACATCTTTCATGTCTCTGCTACCTTCCAAGGGAAGAACCGGACCCACTACTCTTCCTGATCGTATTTTAAAGAAAAAAAAAGACATCAACACCCAGGTTTCACATGACTTGGGATAGCTGGAAGGCAATTGAAAACATTACTTACCTTTGGGCATCCTAGGGGGTGGTCTAGCAGCGGCATGAAAAATGTTTCCACTTGCATCTGCAACCCTACCATCACCATTCGACACGCTCTCCACCATTGGTCTGTTCTCAAATGCAGCCAAACACTGCTGCAGCTTGGGAGCAGTCATACTTGAAGAAATTGTAGACCTGAGTGTACAAAAACATAAAAAGGTTAATCAATGCCATTTAAAATCTACGAGAGTAAAATGCAAATCTGATTTCGTCGCAAAAAAATCAATATGTTTAAAGCAAAATACATTTTTAGCTTCGCCATGTCATCTTCCATATCTATATTCACCTCTATTGATGTTTCCTGAAAAATATCTTTATCCTAGATGGCTAGATGTTGTCAAAGGCTTAATAATGTTCACTATACTGTGATTCTCTTACAACAATTTACATATAAAAGATGCAAAGTTTATAATAGAAGGCTCAAGTCGTACATCAGTGATTCAGTGCACCCAACTACAACCCTCCAGACTTCTAGGTGATATACATCTTAACAATATTCTGATTTACACAAAAATAATGATAGTCGGGTGAAATAGCAAGTCAAGTTGAGAACCTTGTACCTTAAAAATGGAAATGGGATTGGGAGGTACTTCTAAGTTCTAACTATGCACGTCATGCTTCTATTATCACTAACTTCAAAATCCATATTTTCCAATACAAAGAAGATTTGAACATACAAGATAAATCTGCAATTAGATAAGTAGTCGATGTCTAATTTCTTCATTTTGTAAGGAGGTCATGAGGTTTGTGCAAAAGCTCATCTCGACTCAAAATCAAACCAAACCAATAACCGTTCAGCCATGTTCTTAGTTGCAACTTATAAAGTTATTTAGAAACCAACAATTCAGGCCATTTGCAGAAACTGATTGTCAGTCAAGACCCAAATGAACCAGATTTTACTAGAAATAGAAACTACTTTCCATTTAAGGTTAGCAAACTCGCACACGTATACCAACATTCTCCTTGAGCATTTAATTTGGGAGCAACTTAAGATAGACTCATGGACCTTGGATAATGCTGCTAGGAAACGGCTAATATGTACCCGGGAGGCCAGGATTAACCTAATTTGAGAGACTTGATCCCATTTAGTGAAAGTCTCACCATTAATTGCAATAACCTTGATTTTGGTAATGTTCTATATTTTCCAAACACAAACGCATCTGATTATCACAATTTCAAACATTCTACAGCATATTCTATTACCAGCTTATCACTTGATACATCATTCAGTTAATGAAGATCATATCGTCACTTCCAAAATGCACATACAAACAACTAACATGACCAAATAAAATTCAAGAATAGATCCTAATACCAGCAAGTTGATCGAATGGTAAACTAGAGCAATCTTACCTAGGGACGGAAACATGCTTCCTCTCAGGAGGTATAACAGGTCCACTTTTCCCAACATTTTCCTCTAAATATGCAAACTGCCTCCTAAATTGACCAACGGCACTGCACAAATCAAAAACATGTTAAACCAAAGAAGAACCCAATAGAAAAGATAGCTAACAACAAATAAAAACTGAAGACTACTATTAAGAACCTGGGATAAAGAAAGTTTGTGCGATCGTTCCCAGCCATGTAATCTTTAAGCAACTGAGGGTGGTATTCAAGAATCTCCCGGAATATTAATTCTCTGATGTCCTCCTTTGTTACTCTTCGCCTTTCAAACTCAAACTCCAACTTTGAGAATGACTGGCATGAAGGCTCCCTCTCGACCTTCGAAAGTCCCTTGAAGTAAGGATCAGCCAGTGCCTAACAACACATGCAGAATAATTCAGCTAGGTACTTAAAGAGAGAACAATTAAGCCTTGAATCAACACTAAAACATACTTGTTCTGCAGTAGGTCGATCCTTTGGATCGAATGCTAACAGCCTTTGCAATAGCCGTAATGCCAACGGATCAACATTTACAAACTTCTCAGAAAACGTCACAGGTTTCTTTCTACGCATATCCGTCAAGTATTTTCTTGCCTTGTCATTACGAACCTGCACATGGTTATATATACGGTAGTTAGAATGTTTTTTTTTGAAACCGAGTAGGAGCTGGTAAATCAGAATCAGGCCATCAGTAGAATATAAAAAGCGTTAGAGATTGTGTGTATACTGTTTGACATTGCAATAATCAGACCAATTAGCTGTTAAAGCATTTGGAAACTCTTGTTAACTTAGTAACCACACTCTTGTTAACTTAGTAACCACAACAAACAACCAAAAAATTACTCTTCTACGATCCTAATTTACAAATTTTAAAAGAAAATCTGTTTTCTATCGACTATGATAGTACTTTCTATAAATTGCTTGTTAAAGCTTCACAAAACTAACATCAATACATTATTGTTCTTGTCTTTTTTTTTTCATAATAACATGAATAGCATAGATGGAGAACAGTCAGAACACTTAAATTAGGGTAAGAAAAGAGATCCAAAATAAGTACTTATTACTCAAGGAATAATAACTATCGACTAATAATCAGCATTAAGTTGCAATAACTAGATAAAAAGTTTCAAAAAGCTTTTAACATATAACCACATTTCATAAAACAATATCTTTTTTACTTTATAACGCAGAGATGATACAAGGAAACATACTCTAGAAATGGTATCTGGTGACGGTGTCCCAAGAAGATCAGTGATAAGTTCCAACTGATGAACTACACTTTTGCCAGGAAAGAGTGGCTTTCCGGTCAATACTTCTGCAAATATACATCCAATGCCCCAAATATCAACAGCAGGTGTATACTGCAATTAAGATAACAACAAAAAATGAGAAATATCATAGGGGCAATATTAAAGATAACAAACAAACCGACTACAAATTGACACAGACCCTGATACGGTTACCTGGACAACCGAAAACTCAACTTCAAGGAACCCAAAATCTAAAGCAATAATACGTGAAACTCTTGGTCATTTGTCATAAAATATTTTATCTTTGATATTCTAGGAGAAGACTCTCAATATAGTCTAGTTATACCTTTGAATAAAAAGATCCGCATAGCTCAGGAGCCCTATACCATCTTGTTGCAACATAATCCTATAATGTTTTGCAAGAAACAGATAGTAAGATGACATATTAAAGTACGATGTTGTATATATAATTTGTAAAAAATAGATAAATAACCTACCGTCCAAAATATTGTTGTCGGGGTATCCGTAAATGCAGCTCTTGCTAGCCCAAAATCACATATCTTGAGTTTGCAATTTGCATTTGCTAATATATTCTTTGGTTTCAGATCTCGATGATACACATTTGCTGATTTTATATAACTCGCATAAGTTTTCGTTCCAAAGGAAATGATATAGTCTAGCATAATTCCACTGACAAAATTACATCAATAGGAGATCTAGTTACCTGTATGCATATATTTCAAAGCTCGTAGCATTTGATATAAGAAAAACCGATGGTGCTCATGTGTCAAGTCATCATTGGCCTTTATGACTTGGTGAAGATCAGACTCCATGAGTTCAAATACCACATAAATATCTTTAAAGTCCCGTCTTGATGGTGGCATCATGATACGCTTAATTTCAACAATATCAGGATGGCGTAGAAGCCTAAGCAATTTAATCTCACGCAAAATTCGAATAGCATCGGATGAATGTTCAAAAATGTTGGTAATTTTCTTTATCGCAACCTTCTCTCCTGTTTGCGTATCAACTGCTGCACAAACAACTCCATAACTTCCTTTCCCAATTATTTCAATGATCTTGTATCGGTTTGATTCGCCATACTCGGTAAAGAATTCAATGTCTTTTGGACTCTGCACGGCATTCATCGTAAGGTCAGATTACAAACGTCATCAAGTCAATTAAAGTGGTGTGGATCTCAAACACAACAAATTACTATCAACAATGTGAAAAAAACAAGAAATACAACTAGAATAAGCATATATGCACCACTACTTTTTCAGCAACACACTCACACACCTATCTGACAGCACACCCTACACCTTAAATGCCACTAGTTACCACACGAAAAAGCAAAAGATGTCCACATTGCTCAACTACTAGTTACTTAATAAGAAGGCAAACTAATAAAAGTTATGATCTTTGCAACCCTGTAACAACAATGATTTAACATATGAAACAGAAACATGCAAAGAAACAAAAAGGAAAAAAGAAGTGTTCACATCAAAAGTGTCACTGAAACTTGTATCGAATTGAAAATCATAACAATCCTGAAACTTGTCAACCCCATTTAATCTAAACGCTCCCCCGGTTTTTTTCTTATAATCAGATCACTATGAAAGAAAGACTCATAAATTAATTCCCCTATAACCAGCTAGAATTTACTTAAATATACATTTAACCAAAAATTGAGCTAGTTGACTGCTATCTAATCTAAATCCTGAAAACATAAAATCACTTAGCAACACAAACTAAATGATCAACACAAACTAAATTTAAATTTAAATTTAATTTTTTTAGCAAGGGGTGACGACCTTTACCGAAAAACACAAACTAAAAAAAAAAACAAAAATAATAATCTCATCCAAAAGCATTAATATCCCTAAAGATCAAAACTTGATGCAAAACTCAATATATATACATATATATAACACCATATAAAACAACAAACACCTATAATAATATAAAATATATATGTATATATATATATAAGTAGAGCTACTTATACATAAAATTATAAGTATACATATAATATAAATTATATACCTTTCTTCGCCGATCTTGCTGCTGCATCTTTACTTTGTCTTTCACAAAATCAAATTTAGAAATGAATTTAAGAAAAACTCACAAATCAAAAATAGAATTAAAAAAGAAAAAAAGTTAATTTCTTAAAATACCAAGAAATTAAAATTTTTAAAAAAAATTATCCGCATTTGCCCCACCTACCACGACTACGAATAAGCAAACTAAAATCCTCAGAAATGTCCAAATAATATTCACTCATCCAATTCTCTTAAATTTTTTTTTTATCAAAAATGAAATTAAAAAAAATTAATCAAAACCCTAACCCTAATTTAATTAAATTAGATTAGTGTTTAATTATAAATCGCCACCGACAAAGCTGTACTCCAAAAATTAAATTTTTAATTAATATCAACAACAACACTGTTATTGTTATTATTAGATCGACGATTAATATATTTATATATATAAGTTGAATTTTGAGTAGGGCTAAAATAGGTTACTGATGAGATTTTGGATTTTGGATTTCAAGATTTTTTTTTCTTTTTTTGAAAAAATAATAAATTTTGGCCGGCTATATATTTATGTGGCTGATTTTTGAAGAAAGAAATGTAAAGAGAGAGAAGGAAAGAAAGAAAGAATGCGAATAAAAGGGGTGGGGTTTGCTTTTATAGATTTAAATTTTTTAAAAGTAAGAAGAAATCTTAATATAATAATAATTTAATTTAATTATTTTATTTTATTACGCGATGTTAGGAAAACCTCACCGTATAATGATAAAGCTTTAAACATATCCCAGACAACGAGATGTTGATCATGGGTCGTTATAAGTATTTTCGAAGAAAAAACCTCACTTGACATCCCTAAAGATTGAACTCAAAATCTTGAGTAAAACCTGAGATATTTCTGACCAACTGGTCATCACACAATTTAATTATTTTATTAATAATTATAAAGGAAGGCATGAAGTGGATTTCCAATTGTTTATCCACCGATGTATTAAAATAGAAGTCATAGAAGATGAGTTTGCTAATGGAGTACGGAGTTTCCTTTCTTGTTTTGAACCTTCCTTTTTACTACATATTTTAATTATTTTTACAAAAGAAAACTATGATCGACAAAAGAAATTATATCACGTGGTTTTTCATTCGTCTAGACATGCATTATTTCTTTTTTTATATAGTTATTAAAGAAAATTGATAACTTATACGCAACATTAATATTTTGTGCTTTTGTTAAATGCGTATTTAGTTGAAGGATATATTACTTTGAAAGTATTCCAATTTATCTC
>JANDBE010000028.1:29049415-29061548 GCA_024320915.1 Erigeron philadelphicus
GAATTTAAAATTTTGATGGCTCCGAATATTTTTAAGTGAAAAAATGTAGTTTTAGTTTTCCCACTAAATATTTAAAAGTTTTTCATTTTAGAATCTGGATTTCACTTAACTACTAGTTGAATTAATTACTAGTACTAGTACTTTACTAATACTATACTACTTCCTTAATAACAATCTTTATATATTTATGATTTATTTACTTATACAGATATTACGGATCATGTTATTTGTAACTAGTTCCCAATAGTATATTCTATACTTTTTTTATTCTCATATTATTTTGTTGGTAAATATATAAACCTAATAGAGTAATAGAGTTGTGAGAAAAAATAATTACCAAAATAATATGCAAACTAATGTACGAATGATTGAATGAACCACATATTGATTGGACCATGAACATTGTACACGATCATCAAACCATTTTAACAAATAACGATGACCCACAAAATTTTACGAACTGAAAATCATGAAACCTTAAACTTGAATCTAATACATATATTGTTAATTGAACGCGAAAACATTGTAACTAAGCCATCTTAATAAATAAAACCTCAAAACCAAAATGACACCAACGAATTCGTCATATGAGCATCTCCAATGTAAATTGGCAAAACACTTTTTTAAACATTGAAAAAAGTCTTATTTGAACTCCTTGAAGCAAGATTGTTAATATCTCAATCTTCATCACAAGATCTCGAGAGTTTACCATATGATCAATGCAAATGATTTAGCTATATGTAAAATTTTATGGAAGCATATGATATGTATAAGCTCTTGATCTTAACTATAAATCTCTTTTCAATCCAATCTTATTTAGCTTGAAAAGTAAATAAAAATACCATACTAAATTTGGTAATTAAATTTTATGTGTATATCCATAGATGACGTTTAAAAGTATATTTTATCAACATTTGTAACCCAAAAATTAAACATTCAAAAAAGTATTTTTAATCCAAAGGTTAAATACCTTAAATATAATGTCATGTGTGTATCTATATATCTACGTGGTCCACTAACAATCTTTTAATTCTCAACAGAAAAAAATGTCATGTGAAGTGGTTGTGGTGGATATAGATTGCATTCAAAGTTTTCAACATCAATTAAAAAAAAAAGGTGGTCCTTAAATTCTATCATTTGTTCAACTCAAAAATATTTCAATAAACTCCAAGGCGATCCAAATCAATTAAAATACCAAGTTTGTCGAGTTGCGTATAAAAGAAACGTGTATACGAATTAGTGAACCGACTAAATTTATGATGTTTTGGCAACAAGGTTGAAGAAGACAAAAATAAAATAATATTAATGTTGTTAAAGAAAATGAAGCAAAAGAAAATCTCGATCTAACCATATAATATTCTACAATGCGCTTGGTCATTATTTTTGATGCCCTTTCTTAGGAACCATGTTGAAGAATAGCTAGGACTTCATTTCTCCAATTTTTGCCATATCACTAGTGGTTTTAGCTTTCTAAGCATAGGGCTAATAGCATAATGGCGTTGCCGCTAGACTTTGTGTTCGAATAACGCTTTGAGATAATCAACCAGGCAAGAGAAAGAAGCGGTCCAGTTTAACTGATTCAATGCTCTCAGTCGATATTGAGATCAATTTGTCGGGATTAGGCTAGGTTGGGCAGGAAGGGAGTTTTTCTTAAATGTTGTAGTTTTGGCTTGAAATTATGAGCTCAAATAGTTTGAAAGTATCCATCCAAATATATATAAAAGAAAAAACTCAGATACAAACGTAACCCAAATTTTGTGTTGTGTATATAATAACGAATGCAATGTATACCATAAGTTAAAAAGGTAGACGTCACATTATACAACGAATCGCAACAAACGATTGTAAATGCTCTATGAGTGTAAGTCACTTCAAATGGATGTGATGACACTAAATGCCTTTATTTATTACATGACCCACAATGTTGTTGGCTCTCCACATGAAAACGTTATCCATACACATATTTATGTTTGTTTTTATTCTTTATTTTAAAAAAAGTTATTCAATCAACTTGCATCTTGTAGTAGTACAATATAAATAGAATGCAAGCCCATGAAGCTAGCAACAATGGCTGCTTCTTCTGTAGCACTTATCATCTTCTTTTGCATTCTCTTTCAGTTATTTATATCCATTTCTGAAGCCATTATTCCTCCCTAACACCGTCTACGTATTTCACTCTAACCGTTTGGAGAAAAGATGTGACATATCGGTCAAGCCAACTCTCACAGATGTGAGACCAACACCTAGTCGATGTGGTCTCTGGATCAGTTGTGATGACAAGCTTGTGATGTGAAACACTACACTCATTTTAATCATTTATGGTTTGTAAGAATTGTCAATAACTCAGCTTATTTATCAATGTGACCATATCATTAACCGTAGAGTCGAAATCTCAAAAAATGCAACATTTGCGTTTTTTTCCTTTTTTCCTTTTCCCATTTGCTTTGTGTATGTTGATCAGTTGATGTGTGAAAGAAAATTTTTACATAAATGGTATCGAAGGAAAAACTGTTTGCATTTTATTCTGATCAGATTGAGTATTGTTGTTGTTTCTATTGTCATATGTATAGTATTATCTGTTTTATAGTGGTATAACTGTTTGCATCTCACTTTTTCCGCATCTTATTCTGATGAGATTGAGTATTGTTGTTTTTATTGTCATATGTATAGTATTATCTGTTCTATACAAAGAGAAATCTGACTATTTCTTTTTTTATGGGGTAACAACTATACACATTAACAATCATCTTTCAATTCCCTCTAGCTTAAAGCCTTAAACAATTTATAAGGTCACAACTGGATAGTACAGTAATAGACCTGTCAATTTGGATTGACCTAATATAACATCTGATTTTTTAAAAGAACATAGAAGAGCAACAAACACTCCTCATGCTGTCTGAATTAGTGATCGACACATCCTTGTATGTATGAGACATGTCACAAAAAGTTTAAAAAATGAAATGTATAAATGTAAAATGAAACC
Organism: Erigeron philadelphicus; assembly: GCA_024320915.1. Taxonomy (NCBI): domain Eukaryota; kingdom Viridiplantae; phylum Streptophyta; class Magnoliopsida; order Asterales; family Asteraceae; genus Erigeron; species Erigeron philadelphicus. The sequence goes on from JANDBE010000028.1 coordinate 29,052,399, forward strand.
AATTGAGCATATCTCAAACGATGCCCACAATAGCTCAAGTGATGCTCACACTAATAAAATACATGGGTCTCATTAGAGGAACTTATGGAAAATAAGGTCCAACGGTCACATAGTTCATTCAGGCTTTTGGGTTCAAATCATGCCTCCAACATGCTGAGTGTCTTAGGAGAGTTGCCTAAAGCTATTTCTTATGAGGTGGATAATAACGGGCGGGTTGGACAACAGCTAGTGCTGGAAAAAAAAATCCAGGAGCAAAGATGGCCTTGTCAATCGCTTCAAATTAAATGAAAAACAGATGTTTAATTCAAACCAAAAATACTGTAAACTTTAACACTTTGCTTTTATCATCATCGCTTGAAGTAGAAGTAAGAGATACATACTTTGCTTCTTATCTATTCTATTTTTCTACAGATAATGTTCCTTTCATATCTAGTCTCATATATGTATTCACCTTCTTTTCTAGATTTTCAATTTGTACAATATATATGCTTCGATTGCCAAAAGAAAGAAGTCCATCATTAGTTATTTGTCTTAACGGCAAAAAGCATCCAGTTATATAAAGAGGATGTATCTTATGGATGTTCGAAGATGGTCAAATTGCATATACACATATTTTAAAACTTTGAGTTAAATTTCACAACTAGCTTCTATGTAGATATTCCGATGAGCATATGTTAGAAAGGGGTTAATGAGAAAGGCATTGTGCGAAAATCCAGACATATTTTCATCATGAAAGTGTCAACGGAGCAACATTCCCACGCTCCTTAGCGCACCTCCTAATAGCACAGAAAAACAATCTGTGTTAACAGGGTACTAAAGAAGTTGTTGAAACTGAAAAAATGTAGTTCATGCTACGGGGACACTATTTGAGAATTTAAATAAGCAGTATAAACATACAAGTGCACTTAGCTTTAAGAAAGTGCAGATTAAAGTATTAAGATAACAGAAGTCTAACCAAGTTATAGAAATTCTTAGAGAAATATACCTTATTGGTCATATTTATTTGAAGTTTCCTTGAAATGAACAAGATCTTTCTACTTGTCAAAAATGGTCAAACATCCCGCCAGAAAAGTCCCCTGGACCATGATCAATATGGGCAGGTGCCCTGGGTATCCGTGTAGTGCAGTACAGATTTGCAGGCAGCAAGATATCACTGTAATAGTGCAAACACACGTATCAGGTTACAGTTTCTTGTGAAAACTAGATTATGAAGAACTAGCTAAATGAATCAAAAGGCAGCTATAGTTACAGAAGTCTTTATGAAGAGGATGTATCTTATGGATGTTCCAAGATGATAGTCTTTATGCACCACCATACCAATAAAAACTATATGACAGTCAAAGATCTACTACTCTAGTACACGAGATAAAATAATATATACACTTGGAATTTTTATAAGCTATGAACCACAAAGTTGCAAATTCAGAATTTGCATTGGGAGGCACGCATTTGACTCAGGTGTAAGTGGCCTAACCAGAGTATACCTATGACTGTTCAAGAACCATTTCACTGACAACCCAAAAGATGTTTACGAAAAGGTTCAAACCTGAGTCCTCATGCAAGGAGATCAGGATGCCTAACCACTAGGCCATCTTGGTGACGACTATACATAAGAGTGACTAACATGAAGAGAGGAAAGAAGAGAAGTCCATAGCAACCACCTGCTGAATTTTGCGTTGTCTAGTCCAATCCAGAAGATCTTTGTTCTGCCACTCCTAAAGCGAACACCTGAGACAGAGAAATACGATCGTCAAAAATATGAATGAAGCACTACACAACATAAAATGCCATGTAACAAACTGAATGATATAATATCACATTTTATGAACTTGTGAATAGTATTTTGGAAATACTCAGATAATAATTCGCATCATGAGTTAATAAGGTGGTTAGGTACAAACACAAGGCAGGTCATAATCAATGATTTTAAACAAGCTAGTAAAACATGAGGTGATTAGCCTGCAGATAAATCATTATAATGGAAAATCTTTCTCACAGAATAAGAAACATAAACTTGAGACAACAAGACTCTTTTGTGACCTTCAATGTCAATCTCTGAATCTACAAATAAATTCTATATAGGATCACAAGACCCGCTCTTTTTCTGCCTATGCGTCAAGACTCTGTGGAAATGTATTACACTGATTTACAGCATGTTTAGCCTAAGATCAAATTATACGCTCAGGCATCTTTGCAATTCTAATCACTCAAGCCTATTATAGCTTATATCAGAAATATAGATAAGACTGGTATATCTGCTAAGTATTGATCTCTCACCTCTCACTACAGCTATAGTTACAGAAGTCTTTAAATGATAATATTAATGTCACAATGGCTAAGCTTGTACACTCTATGTGAAAGGATCATGCAAATAACCCTTCATATATTCTTGACGCCTCTTAGCGACATATTGCAGAAATAAGACACAAGCATGCTTTCACACATATGGCTTGAATCTAAAACCCTTCCCTCTCTGAGTAACCTGAACATGGAAAAACCTCATCTAAGATCTGAATCATATTCTATTCCCGACTAACTTCCAAAATGTAGCCACCATGAAGCAAGGCAATACAAACAAGCACAAATGTAGTTAAACTACTCGCCTATAATTGTAGACATATCATTACAAAGGTACAGTTTAGCTAAGCATCTATATCTACATACAGCTTATAATATATATAATAGCTGCTTTAAATGAGATAAACACATATTCATATCTTATATGCACATAATCAAGTATTGTAGCTTTTATATAAACTCTCTAAATCACTAAATCGGATACAAAAAAAATAAACTTTGGAAAGCTTATTGTTAGTTGATCAGATAAAGAGGTGTATAAGGTTGCATTTTTTGTTTCTTGAATTATATCCTAACAGCGGCAACTTGACTCCTTTTCTATACACAAAAACTACTACCTACTTACTGGAAACGACAATACCAAGTGAGAATACTAAAACACTTAAACACCTGTCTAAGGAGGATTCAAGATACTTGACACTAATTGGTACTGTTATCTAAAGCACTAACAGCGCATGCCGTGTTCAACCTCCAGCCTCCCTACGGGCCATGTAGAAATCACATCAGTAAACAAATGCTACTTCAGTCCTAAGGTAAATCATCATCCCAGTTCCAACTTCCATAAATGATATGGCAAAGACAGGGTGAAAAAGAATTACAAGCTAATCTAGACAGGGAAAAAAGTAAGCTATTGCTCTACATTATTTCATCACAGTCATTCTTTACTGCAGCTAATGAAGTAAACACATGTCAGATGATTACCAAAAAGATAATAACAAGCTAGTCTAAGAGAAACGGCAGATATCCTCAACAAATCTAGAAAAAACCAATCACCAAAAAAAAGAACCAAACACTGATTTACTCACAAGATTGCACACTTACTTGATTGTGGAACTCATGCATCTCCACTTCTTCAAATTTGCAGCAGCCAGAACTTCTCATGCAACCCCTCGGGCCCGTGACACTGGATTGTTTGGTGAAATTGATACTAAACACAATTGAAGGCGCAGCCTACTGATCATTACCCCATCCCACAAACATTTAACGAAACATAAGCAATTACAATTTACAATTGCACCAGTACATTTGTTTGGCTATGTGGACCAGAGTCGAGCCTCCCTAAATGACCAAGCCTATTAAACTGACAACCAGCTATGACCCTTTACACCCACAATGAGTAAACCACCCAAGACCAAGAGAAACAAAACATAAGAGCAATAAAGAAGGTGATACAAGAGAGATGCAGCGGACATATATGCAATGGAGCGATAACAAATGCAACCCCAGCAGTATAAACCTACTGCACATACGGGTACCCCCGAACCGAGTCCGAGTTGACTCCCCAGTCCCCCCTCGCCAAGCCGAGAAAGAGTCTTCAAAGCGATAGCTAAGAATGCACTGAATGCTCTAGCAAACAAAACACCAACTACTCACCAAAGTGAGCAAAGAGAAGAAATCTATAATTTTAATCAATTTTTAAGATACCTTTACAAGGATATGGAACCGGGCTTTAATTACACTCAGCACAAAAACTAATATAAAGATAGTGAAATATGATGTACCCTAGATATCCTGGAACTAAAAAATCTAAATTTCTTAAATATAAAGGGACTAAAATTTGAGGAAAAAACTAATATAACTAATATAAGGCAACTTGAAATAGTTAAGGTTTACCATTATGAAACTTTCGATCATCCACCATTCCATGAAGCCTGAAAGAACGCAATTACCTATGTGTTTACAGAATATAATTGATACATTAATGCATAATGAAAAGGCCAGCTTCAGTACATGTCTTCACACTCCAACGCTTATCCTTATCTTCTTAGCATTTGGTACTGGAAGCTACCAGTTTATTTCTGACTTCATTTTGGATGGCTTTGATCTTTTCTGCTAGGTTCTCCACTACAATGGTTACCCCAACAGTACCAATTGTTGTGGTAACAGAGAATGGTGTTTTGAATTGGAGATATTCTCAGCCATTAGTCAACCAGCAGGTATTAACTACTCTGGTAACTAATAGAGGATGGCTGACAAATTTATTCAAAACAGGCCCTACAAACAGGTTGAATTCTCTAGCAAACTACCAACGCTTAAAAAGAGTTTAAGCAACGAAGCACCAAGGTGCAAAAACAGATGAGCTTTTACTCTTTAAGATTATAAGATACCTTAACCTGCCTATAGAATTGGGCTTTACATGAGCTCAACATACTAAGTAAATATAGAAAGTAAAAACGAAGTAACCTAAAACTCCTAAAGTTTGGAAACTTGGTATCATAAAGAAAAACTAAATCTTAAGGATATGAAGAACTATATTTTAGTATATCTAAGAGTGTTAAAAAAAACTAGAATAGATAAAGTTTCTAACTATGGAACAATTTAGCCTCCTTCCATAACAGAAAGTCTACATATAAATAAATGTACAATTGCCCAAAACATATCCGGTGAACTATCTACAAGCAGAAGTGAGATGATGAGACAACAAAAAAAACCCATCTACGAGATGGCTGTATCAGTTCCAAGACCTATCATTTCAACAAAACTACAAAGAAAAAGAAGATAAAACTTGGCAATTTGCTTTTCAAAGGGACATACATCACCATATGCAACTAGCTTTTCAATTAGCAGCCACATTAGTTACAGCAATTGAAGGACAAGCCGCAACCCAAAACACCTAACACAGCCAAAATCAATAGTTTACCCCAGCATTCACACATACACGACTGATCTGATGTGGCACGTCTACAAATTTGAAGAATACTTTATGCTAAAGAGTGTCACCACCCAAATGTGTAGTAACACATCGACAATAAAATAAAGCACTATAACCACTAGGTCTTAAGAGTGTCACCACCCACATGTGTAGTAAGTTAGGCAAGGACCTCCCAAGCTGACATACTGAGCTCTAACAGTATCTGTCTCGATGTCATCAACTCATCGTTCAGCTAACCTTGCCCCCTTCCCGGGGTCCGGCCCAACGTGTGAGAGGTAAAGCAAGCTAAATGAGAGGTCAAGGCCATATTGGAGATACATCTATATGTAGGATCAGCCACACTGGATTATAAATCTTAAAAGAGATACATACCAATGGGGTATTTACAAATCAACATAACCATGTGTGCGATTTAATTAGTTTAACAGTACTAGTTCACCAAGCAAAACAAGACTCGAAAGACCCATCATCCGATATTGTAATAGAAATTCATCACATCAATTTGTATTTCCAAGGCATTTGGTGGTTCTAAACCGCACTTAACAAGAAGAGTACTATAATGCTTAAACATCATGGCCCAGAATGTTCGGTAAACCGCACATCAAAATATCAGATTGGTCCTTAAGTAACTGAAGATTGGTACTCATGCCATTTACACTACACATATTGAGTCTTACTGTAAAGGACACCAGCTGATAAAAACACAATTAATAACCAAATTTAAACCCAACTTCTTTCACATCTACATCACATAATGAAACAGGTCAAGTAAGTAAAGACTAAAGAGAATCAAAAGATGACTTACATGCTTTGGATGACACACAAAGGGACATCAATAAAAACCAATGAGTTCAAAAGAGCTGCTAGCATTTGCAGTAAGATAAAATAACTAAAATAGCATGCATATCTTAATAAATGTTTCTTATGATATAACATTTCAAACCAACCTAGGGTTCAATTCCAAGTATTATAGCTCCGATAAGCAATCTAAGATACCACAGCATAGCATAGCATAGCATTGTCTATCTGTGTCCTTGAGCCCGTTGCATGTCATATGAGCCCCAAGATCCAGGTCCAGGTCCAGGTCCATACTGAGGATAAGCTTCTGCACCAGGCTGTACCTGATAGGTTGAAAGAGTAGTAAGAAGAATTTAAGCACCCCAAAAAATGTCACTTTGTATTGAACTCAAGATAGGTGGCAACAGAATGGAGATGGCTGTGGTAGTCAACATACCACACTACAAGCAAAAATGATAATAATGATGAGAAAACTTACTGGGTTCATTTGATTCGTAGTACCCATGCCATAATTTGTAGGATAGGAATTCCCTGCATAGCTAGCTTCAGCATTGCCATAATTTGGGTTATAGCCTAAGTATAAACAGCCAAGAGAACCATTAGAATGCATATATATAGCCTTAATGAGGGTACTGTATTCCCTAATACAAGACAAGCAATGCATGACAAGGAAAAAAAACTTGCAAAACAATTACAAGTGCTAGAAGCTCCAAACACCAAGACTCGTACCAACACTTGAAGATCTTACAAAGCAACATAATGGAGCAATAACAAGGGATTAAAGTCCAACTTGATCCAGTAATACACCCAAAAAAAGTAACGTGAAACATATAGAAAACAAAGGGTATGTAAGCATACCACAAAAACAGGACACGCAAAGTTATTAGAAGGATAAATCACACATAACTCAGATGACCGGCACCAGGTGAGCTAGACAAACTTAACTGAAATTACGAGGGCTGTACTTAGTGCATGCATACATCAACCAAGAATTCAGCTAAAAGATATATCAAGGCAACAGATGTCTATTTAAATTTTGAAGAACCTTATAATCCTCTAAATAATACCAAATGCAAGTACATGAGATCATGTTTAAACACTGTAGTATCATATGGAAAGTTTGAGTTGGCTAGGTTTTCAACAAGAACAAGAGTGAAGAGTGTTCTTCAGACACAAGCTAGATATGTTTATTGCAGATACCATTTTCTAATCATGTCTAGGGACTTCCTCTTCAGTCTTCATGTCTATATAAGCTTTACTTTACAATATAAGTCAATCACATGTAACTAAGGAACTGCAAGTACTTGCATACCTGGATTTGGATTAACTGCTGCTACAGCAGCACGAGCCCTTTTCTCAGCATTGGCCATCTCAGCACGCAACTTTTCCAGCTCACGAGCCATCGAAAGTAAATTCTTTTCCATCACTTGACCATGCTCATAATTCTCTGCATGCCCCTTCTTCTCATGTTCAATTGCAGCCCTTCAAAAATAGTAGTTGTCAATGGACATTCATATGCAACATAATATACTTCACATGTAGTTTTGAAAGAACAAAAGAGAACGGGTAGCATCCTTATCATTCTTTTCTGATACTCCTAATGTAACATCCATGTAACATTATGGAGTTCATTACTTTGACATAAAAATATAAAATAACTTGCATCATTATGTATAACTGATTAAATGGCATGTTAAAGCAAAAATAATTAACAATTTACAAATATAACTAAACATCAAATACTTAATAACTAGCATAAAGATACGGCTTGTAAAGCCATTCAGAGACTACCTCGCACGTTGCAGTTCCTGTCTAAGCCCTCCAATTTCAGACTTAAGTGCCGGAACTTGCTGCAAATCCGCATTTGCTCTAGCAAGATCTTGTGTCATAGCCTGAACCTGTGCAGTAAGTTTCTGACGAGTAGCAGTCAACTCCTTAACATCAGCATGAACTTGCATAAGCTCGGCTCGCATCCCTTCCATCCCATGAAGATCATGTTCCATTTTAGCCGATTTCTCATACAACTCCCTCATCTGCATATCCTTCTCAATCAACAAATTCCTCGCAAAATGATCCGTTTGTTGAAGCTCGTGTTGCGCCGCTTCCAGTTCCTGCTTAAGCGCAACGTGCGTCGCAGCCAACCGCTGGTTATCAATCAACAGTCCCTGAATATCCTGATGTTGAACCGCTAACCGCTCCTCTATAACCGCCGGATGAGGCGGTAGCGGCCTGTGACCGTGACCGTGCACAAACTGAGACTCTCTCATTTCTTCGAGTAATGCGTGCGACGGCATCGGCATCGGCATAGGAATCGGACCTCGGTTCCTTCCGAACGGTGGAGGCTCGTGTACCGGCGCCATCGGAACCGGAGGTCCGCCACGGTTCCTTCCAGACATTTTTTTTATGCTTCTTAACAAATTTTATATATTTATAACAATATAAAACCCGAGCTGTATGTATATAATTGTATATACACCTACAAAATTGAAAATATGAAAAAATAAAAATTAATTGATTGTAAATTGATCACATAAAAAGTACAGATATAGGAAGACCTAATAATTGACAGGAATTGTGGGAGAAAAGAAAAACTGAGGGTAAGTATGGATTAAAAAAAATTAGGGTAGAATTGGAAAAATAAATGAAAAAACCAGGAGGGGAAATTGAAAGGGGATGATACCTGAGGGTTTGAGATTACCGTCTTCGAAGTGGAGTTTGATAGAGAGACTGACTGGAAAATACGTACAAGGAACAACTGTTTTGTTAATTTTTAATACGGGTATTGACCCGACCCAGTTACTTAATGGGGCAACCGGATAAGTATCTTTTATACGGAATAAGATGTATCTGATCCATCAAAAACTAATAAGTGATACCTATACATGATTGTCGCGTTTGTATTATACAATACACATAATTTAAAAATGACTACATACAATAAACACAACTTTAATTATTGGGACAATTACATATATACCCAAATATACTATCTAAATTACAAATATCCCCAACTCAAAATGTAAATTACAAATATGTCCAATATCTATATCTATATTATCTTATAAAGGAGGAGTATCTTTTTTGAAATTCTCAAAAGATGATTTGAAGTACCTATATTGCCC
>JANDBE010000028.1:29106057-29117935 GCA_024320915.1 Erigeron philadelphicus
TAAGGGAGAAGGGGAGAGAAAGAGAAAAATTAGGCTACTGAGTTTTTTTTGAACGACTATGAAACTACTAAAAGTATATCATATCATCAAAATATATTATATTGATGGTTGCACTTGATTACGTTGACAGCTTTTTTTTTTATTAATGCAACTTTATTACTCTTATTATTTGCTACTATCATAGAATCAGACTTTTTTTTCTTCCAATTTTTAGTTTTACAAAAGTAACTGTATTTTTTTTTTGTGTTTCTTTAATTATAGTATATTTAGGTTTGTTTATTATGTTTAACATAAGATCCTTGTTAAAAATCCCATCAACCTACTAATCTGTTTTATTATTAGTAAACATAAACACAAGACAATTATGTTAAATGTGTAAATTTTAATTTATATTTAACTATTTATCATATAGTTTTGTAAAGTATTATTTACAAATCATGACTCGAAGTAGTGGTTTGTTCGATTGCTCCTTAGCGGAAAACTTAGATCTATGATTGCTCCTCTGTTTCTTTGAATTGGAACTCGAAATTGTCATTAAAAAGGAAAATAAGTACTACTTTGTAAATTGTTGTCATCACAACATATCACACGTTGTAAATTTTTCCCGTTTATTAACGTTTTTTTAAATATTATCCATTTATTTGATCGAATATCATGATTAATCATTAAAAAACTACTAGACTGATTTTTAAAAAATATTTAATTTCCCTTTCGAAATTATTGTGAATTGATAGTTCCACAACAAAAATTTACTTTGAATTTAAAAAAACTGCATTTGATAAAAAGTCAAACCGCTATCATACTTTGAACAACCACACCTACAAATACATCACACTTACCGCCATTTTTCAATTTCAGCATTTCACGGAAAACAAAAAACCACACGCAGAGCGAGCAGCGATTATATCTTCTCTCTGTAAGTCAAATTCAAATATCTATCATTATCATCATCATCATCATCTAACCGTTAATCGGACTGAATGCCTAACCGCCGATCTGTTATTAATCCGATCGAAACGTCATATAAACCCTAATTATTTGAATTACGCTCATTTTGTGCTAAAATTTGATCAATTTGCAGGTTTTTTGTTCTCGAGTACATTCGGATCGCATCTCAAGCTGTGAGCGGTTATTTTCCGGAAATCGCTCAGTTGTTTCGAGGTGAATTTTAACATTTTAAGTGAAGTATATTTGATTTTGACGGATGTGAGCTATACATAGGATCAAAAGGTTGTGTAAACTCTAATTTTGAAATTCACTTACTCGAATTTACCGTATTTTATCGATTATATTCATTATATGTTTAACTTTGATGATTTTGCAGGTTTTTCGTGCATGATTTAGTTCCGATCAGTATTCGGCTGTTATCGGATATTTTTTCGGATCAGTAGGTATCATCGGAACTGGATGTTGTAATTTTAATGTGATTTATTTAATGTTTAGTTGTGGATATACGCTTTTGTTCGGCTGTATTGAATTACGATATTATAGGTTGTCTTGAAAGTAGAGTTCGGATTAGGAAACATATCGAAATGATTTATACTAATTTCGCTATAGGAAGTTTGAATTCGTGTTGTGAACATTTGGAGATGTGTAGTTTAAGGTTCGTGTATAGCTGAATTATAGCTGAATTAGAAAATGAACACCGTTCAGGATTTGGCAGAAATGAAAGTGTTCCAAAAATGTGATACTTGTCACATATAAGTTAGATACCTCAGTTCGTACTATGCCGTCTTAGTAGTCATTGTTACGGACTATGTGTGGAATTTTTTATATCTATTGCTATTTATAACTAAGTATGTGAAGTTCAAGTTCGTTTTGGTGTTTTGCTATAGCTACTACTAGGAGACCTTTTATTTTCATGTTATATCAAGACAGGACACATCAACGAAATCTTTGTTGTATGGATTCCAAGTGATTATATCTCTAGTATGTTCTGCTTAGCATTTAGTCTTGAATTTTGATGAAAAGAGATGGTCCTGAATCCTGATATGCCAATGCCCCTGTCATACTAAATGTTTATGTAATTCCAAAGTAGTTTAGATACTTCAATATGTTTCATTGTGAATAACTGCTAGTTCAGCTGTTGGATCATTGACCTTGTTTTTTGGGAATACCTTGAGATGTTCTCTGATTACTGCAAAATGATGAGTGTGTTTGTGAACATTTTTTCCTCTTTTTGAAGCAAGTCTTTTGTGCCATTAGCCAACTGCTGACAAATGATAAAAATTGTTGGCGTTTAAGTTGTATAAAGTTAGGCTATTATTCATAGTATGCATATGGCTTTTAAGTAGGCATTTTTATTGGCAGCCACAGTTGATCAGTGGGCTTAATTCATAAATTTAGTCTGTCTTTGGTTTTTAATTCGAGCATTTCCACTGTGTAGCAGAATTGTATTTTTTATTATTTTATTTCAAATGATGGCCTTTGTGAACAGGTCTTGCAACAAGTGTTGAGGTATAGTAATTATCTGGATATCACTTTCAACGCTGCAATGAGATGCAACGCGTGCTGGCGGGAGCTGGAAGGCAGAGCTATATCTACTACGTGTGGACATCTCTTGTGTATCCTAACATCATAATCTTCTGTAGACTGTAACCATTTATGAAATGAATCGTGCGCAAAACTAATTTTCCTTAATAGCACTAAAAGGCAATGAAGATGCAAGTAAGATACTAAGCAATGATGCAGCTTGCCCTGTTTGTGATCAAGTTCTTTCTAAAAGGTACAAGTAGATCTTGGATATGGCCATGCCAACCTGTTTCTTAAATTATATAGCCGTACATTTGTATGCCTGATTTCTTATGAACTTAATGTACATATTTTGCTTTCAGTCTCATGAAACCAGTGGATATCAACCCAAACGATGAATGGATCAATGTAAGAAAGCACATCTGGAATAGTTATCTGGAAATATATATGCTCCAGTCTATTGTCACTATCTTGTAGTTTTGGTATATTATATATTACTCCGTATGTGTAAGGATGTAGCAAGTATGATTCTGTATTCTAACTTTCTTCACACGCTTCAATGCAGATGGCTATGGCTGGCATATCTCCGCAGATACGTATCCTATCAACTTGTTTTTTCATTTGAATGTATGATTTCATCATGTATCTACGTATATCTTTCCTTGACACATGCTAAGTAATGAAGAGTGCATACAGAAGCGTTATGTTCTTCATTGGACAAAAAGAATTAGAAATGCAATTCAAGATGAACAGGATAGTCGCTCAGTGCAGGCAGAAATGTGAGGCAATGCAAGAGAAGTTTACAGAGAAAATGGAGCAAGTGCATACTGCATATCAGAAAATGGCCAAAAAGTGCCAGATGATGGAACAAGAAATTGAGAATTTGTCTAAAGATAAACAAGAGCTCCAAGAAAAGTTTTCTGAGAAATCCAGGTCATCTATTTGCCATTTTCTTCTATAATATCTACCACTCTCTGGCATCTGAAAGCTTCATTAAGTTTTGTACATATTGGCAGGCAAAAGCGAAAGCTGGATGAGATGTATGACCAATTGAGAAGCGAGTATGAGTCGATAAAACGATCAGCCATTCAGCCTGCAAACAACTTCTTCTCAAGGACAGAACCTGACTTGTTTGCCAGTCCGGCTAACATGATGGATAATAGAGATGCCATGAGGAAAGGTGATCTCTTTCTGTTTTACTTTATTTACTGTACTATAGTAAGATATATATTATATATATTGCACAACAAATAGGAAAAGTAAATGGTTTAACTTTATGTACAAGTAAAAGCTTTATTTACATGCGACGTTGGTATTGCCCAAGAAATGCTAGTTGACTTATTTGCTACAGATTGGTCGGTTATCACCCCTGACACTCCAGGACCCCGGGAAGATATATGGCCACAAACAACAAGACAGAACAGTTCCAACTCTGGCCCATTCGACATCTCTGTTAGCCCACCTGCTAAACATTCAGCAATTCCAGTTGAAACCAGAAGACCGGTTGGTCGCCCCATGTTTGGAGGTGGAGTTGGTGGCGGCGGTAATGGAGCTAGCAATCCCTCTACAACGTTGAGAAACCTCATTATATCACCAATGAAGCGACCTCAGCTTTCTCGTAGCCGGCCTCAATTGTTCACGTAAGTAACAGATAACCTGCGAGACTATTATAAAACTTGTCACATTTTATTTCAGTGTAAACATATACTGCTATGCTGGTATTTTATTGGCTTCTAGTGCTGATATCCTGCCATACTTCAATATTTTCAGGCTATAGATAAGGAAGGAAGAGCCAACCATAATCGACGGGTTTTCACCTTTACTTAATATTAGTAATAGCATACTCAGTTGCAAACTCCAATATGTGCTAGTTACTGTTTATCTTACTGGAACCTGATGCAAATGTAAGTAGGAAGTCTGAAACTTGAATTGTTGCATACTGTTACTTAAAGACGAAAACACCATAGTATCTGATGAATAATATAAGCACTAGCATTTGTATATCCTTGCTCGGATGGATATTATTTGTTTGAATGACAAAAGAAGCAACAATGAAGTCTATCTTTTGATTGTTTCTCTTTTTTTTTTTTTTTTATTTCTTATTTCTGTCAACCTTGTCAGTAAAGACCAATTTGCCATTTCTGTTTAAAGTGAAATGTATAACAATATAGCGTTTTGCAGTGTTGCATTCCTTAAAAGAGTTCACTTAATTATCAAGGAAAAAAGTGTTTTAATAATCTCTATTAGCAGATGTGGCATAACAATATGTTGCATTGTTGCCCCTTTGCTGCCCAATCTGGTGACCCATGGTGCATTTTGTGTTTTCACCTTCTCTCGCATAATCTATTGATTCCCTTTTTGACCTTCATGCTTGTTCTATCTTAGTATTACTTAGTTTCTCGTAGTTTATTTTCACTCTTAAGCCTTTGTCCCGTCTCTCTCTGACTAATTCATAGACAGTTTTAATTTGCCCAACAGTGGTTCTTCACTTCTTCCATATCGTGATTTACACAACTTTTTACCTAATTATATTTTGAAATATTAATTTGTTTAAATTAGTTCATTGCTCTTTTAAATTTCTTCAACATGATGTGAAAGTGTAAATTTGGGTCAAGGAGGATGACACACAACATGTGAAAGTGTAAATTTGGGTCAAGGGGATGACACACAACTGACACAAGCACATATGACAGATCCTGAACAAGGCCTAAAATGCCCAGACTTTTATAGTTTAAAGGAAATGGGCTCTAAAAATTGCTCAAGCCTAAGCCCTGGCAAAATATTGAGCCTTTTAAGGCACAACCGGCTATCTCGAGTTGAACCGGCTAAGCCTAATTCATGCCGGTATTTTCAAAATCGCTCTATTAATTATGTATCTTATATATTTTATTGTACTTTCTTATTTTTATTTTATTTATTTATTTTTGGCGTCATTTTGTCCCTCGGATTTGATGTTTGTTGCTCTAATTACAGGCTTGCCTAGTTGAGTTTGAGCTATAAAGAATCTTTCTATTATATAAATTAAAAAAAATTGTGATGACAAAACATTTTTTTAACAATTATCTTGTATGGTTCTCTTACACATTCTTTTAATTTAATTATGACATCATTATCATATTTCTTAATTTAAAATTTGAAATATCTTTCTTTTTTCAAATATATATCATTAATATGGATTTTTATTAAATTAAATGTCCAAATTATTAAGATTTTAATCACCTTAATTTGTCATTATAATAAGCCGAAAATTATGATATATTTCCGGATAACGGTTTTACTTTTTTGTTTTTACCAATCGTATAAATTTCAACGTGTGTCCACAACTACACAACTTTTGTTTCTGTTTAGTTTTGACAACATATTTTAAAGCTACGTCAGTATCATTCGATTTATTTACAAAACGTTAATACGTTAATCTGGGTTGATTAGCTAGTACTTTGAAACCATTGAACACGAGCTCAAATTTACTTGTCAAATCCAACCTTGTGTCATTAATGCCTTAAGGCTCGAGTGCTCGACCCCTCGAATTGGGCTCCATCTTATGGTGAGGTGTTTGGGTCAAGCTCATGTTCATCTATAATAGGTTGCGGTTATACTCATTAATAAGGGGATTCTCAATATAGCATTTATACAAGGGGAAGTTCTGTACAAAAATATATAGCATTGTTGGTTTGTTTTTTAATCTTTTTTTCGAGGTGAGTTGTAAGCAAACAAGCCAAAAGTGTCTAGTTTTGGTTTAGTCGAGTATTAATATGTAAATATTTTTAGATAAGATCTTGTATTTTAAAGTCCGCTCTAGCAGCCAGTATTGATTAAGACGATCCTAAAAGAATATGATTCTAATTTTCATTATATGATTCAAATTTTCATTATTAGAAAGCGAACATGCCTCGACCAATGGAAGCAGTGGAAATGAAACGATCGACATAAAATGGAAAGTTAAAACTCACAAATACGAGATAAGTATGAGTCACACATTACAGAAATTGGTGAAATGAACTTATTGTGATGTTGTTGATATAAAAGTATTTGATATAAACGTGATCATGTTTTCATTCCTCAGAAATGCATACAAGCCAAGTAAAGCAAATAAACAAATAAGTAAAAGTAAACCTTTTTCTTTGTTATACGGTAAATTTGAAATCCATATCATAGTCTCTTCTAGTCTTCTTACATCCAACAGAATATCCATTATCCCCTGTTCGTACGGGCAGTATTCTGCTCAGACTTAGAATTCAAACTCAAGACCTCAAAATCTCAAGTTCGTTAGTAGTTAGCATTCGAGTATAGAAACGATTGATTAAAAAAAAAAATACAGTTTTCTCCAAAACAACAAAAGTTCACTTAAATACCAAGTAATCTAAAGTACTACAATTTTTCTGATCTAAAAAGAAAGAAAAATAAACAAAGAGTTTTCATTCCTTGCGTCAATCAGAAAAATGAATGTCACTGTTATCCTGCCTCTTAAAATTTTAAATTCTACATCTTCCTGCACAATCAATGATTTAATCCCTTCGCAACAAGAAAAACCTTGTTTACATCATATGTACAACCAGAAGAGTCGAACGACCAACTTTGTGCATCACTAGTTTCCGGAAACAGATTTTAAAAACACCTAAAGACCATCTGATTCTTTCTTTCACTCATAAACATAAATACATAACCCCATTAGGATCAATGAAGAATTCATCAAATTTGATGTTCACAATTATAATCCAAAATCAAGACGGAAAAGAAACCTCTATTAACGTCCATTTAGTCAGCACCATAACGGAACTAATTTTATGCAAAGCTCTAATTACCATTATCCCCGTAATGCTGTGCCAGCAGCAATACAGAGCCAGTGAAGTTATCAAAAGCATAAGCTGTAGTAAAACATGACCTCTTGTCATCTGTACTCATCATCAAATTCTACCAACCTTGCATTACAAACACATGCGTAAATAAGAAAAGTATAAAGATTACATTAGCTACAATATGGAACAATGTAGCAACAAATCGTACCTGTGAGGCAATCACAACTATGACAATTCAATGGCAAGGGGAACGACAGAAAGTCCCGCAGAGATGGTATCTGATACAGTCAAAAAAAGTGCCACGATGAATATTAGAAAGGAAAATAAACTTGAGGTGGCAAAGGGAGAGATCAACTGCAAGCCCAAAACATGTAATTGTTGTACAGGTGGAATGGGCTAGGTCACCAAAAATATATTTTTTTCCAAAACTATTTTTCAAAAATAACTAGCAAATCAAATATGAATGTTGCATTATTCCAATAAGTACATTTTTCATATCTGAAAACATTTCAGAAAGATACAGGTATATAAAGATACTCTCTGGTGACATTTAAGAAATGTTGACTACCTTGTTTTTACCCCTTTGACCCGTTAAAGATAAAACATAACTAAAATCAACCCATTCATAAGTAAATTGGTTGCAAATGCCACCTCTAGAGTAATTGAATAAATGGTCTGAATATGTACCTTCAGGTTCCATTCGTAGCCAATCTTGCCCGCAAATCAAAGCTTGTCGAATATCAGAATCAACATATCTCAAATGCTTATCAACTACTCTACCACCCGTGCTAAACGCCAGTTCTCGTGTAAGCGTTGACACAGGAACCCCCAGAATATCGCGTGCCATCATAGACAAAATTGGGTACCTTGGTGTGTGAACTTTCCACCAATTCAATATATTAAAATCAGAATTTCTTGGAAACACAGGTTCCTCTAAATACTTGTCAAGATCCGAAACCCCGCTTTGGTGGTTTGAACTTTCGTGAAGGAACTTGTCAAAGCCCCTCAACCGGTCTCGGGCCACATTACTAGTACCAGCTAAACCGCTGCCAACCTGATTCGCCTCGTCATCAAGTGAACCTGGGTCTATAGTATACTCGTTAAAAAGCTCTCGGATACCCTCAGAAATATCCCGGATATGATCGGGAGCATCAGCATCATAAATCTGATTATAGTAATACTCTACAAGTTTCATCTTGAATCTTGGATCCAAGATAGCTGCTATTGCTAACCCTAACCCGCATTTATCCCAGTACTTATCGAATTTGATCTTCATTTTGGTTGCAAGGGAACTAATAAAGTCATCCGGATTTTTGCAGTAATCAATCAACTGGATATGAACATCACATATTTCTGGGAAATATATGTTAGCAGTAGGATATTTGCTTTGTGAATGGGTAAAGACATTTGTAACCTCAAAAAGAAGTTTCATAAAAGAAGTAACTGAACTCGCCCATTGCCATTCTTCATCAGATAAAGAGATTGTGTAGGCAGAATCATGTTCTTGAAGTACATCAAAAGCATTCCTGTATTCTAAAGCTGTTTCAAGCATAAGATACGTTGAGTTCCATCTCCATGGATTATCAAGAGATAAACGCTTTTCAGTGGTAATTCCAACCTGTTGAGCAAACTCGTCAAATTTCCCTTGTGTCACTGATAAACTTTTAACATATCTAACACTTTCCCGAATCTTTTGTGTCAAGTCTTTTAGTGATTCCATAGAATCGTTAATCAAGGATTTCACAAGATGTGAAGCACATCTCATGTCGAATAATTCACCATTCTTCAAAAGGGGGCGATTTTGAGATAGCCAACTTTTCGTCCTTGAGGCGATATCATCGTAACTGAAACAATCATCTAGTGTCATAGAGAATAACTTTCGGTCGACATCCCAATCCATCAAACACTTGATTACCAAATCCGATAATGCGTCCTCTGTTTGAGAGGAATCTAAAGTCAAGAAATTTAATACTTTCCTCTGTAACCTCCAATTGTCGTCAATGTAGTTTGCGGTCAAACACAGGAAGTCGACATTCTCTGGTGAAGACCACATACCAACAGCCAGACCTATCCTGCCATGTAAATTCCGTATGATGTCAAACACCTTTTGTCTTTCTTTTGCATAGATAGTCAAACAGTCAGACTCGATAACACCTGCGGTCATAACTTCAAACATGGGTTGAAGATTCTTAACGAATATTTTGAATCCCAAATGTTCTACCATAGCCGGTGGATAATCATGTAACATAATCATACGGGCCAAGTCAAGCCGGCTTCGTTCTTGGTCAAACTTAACACTTCCGAAGTTAACTGCTTCTTCTATCTTTGAATCTTGGTCAAATTTGTAAGCTATGGGCATGATGTTTTCTTCTTTTCTTTGCCCTTCATCATAGCTAACATTTGCAATGGGAACAGGGTCTTCTTTTCTCTTTCTTTTTGCCGCAAGTATTTGTGAAACGTCAAAATTGGATCTTTTTAAACACCGCATCAAGTGGTTTCTTAGATGAGTAGTTCCACTATTGCTTGATCCACTTAGCTTCTTTTGACAATGTACACAAACGGCGTAACATCCTTCGGCTTTCCTGACCCTTTCAAAGTGATTCCAAACCACAGATGTTAACCTCTTCGGTTTCTTAACAGGAGTTTCAGTTTGTATTTCCATCATATCAACTTGATGATAACCTATTTGAATGATGAACACATCAGCATACTTTCAGGAGATTATACAAATTCTTGATCAGAGTATCAATACATAATAGACGTAAAAAGGTCTAAAGTTTTTATTATGCACATTAGGATTTGCATGAACTTTGAATAACATAAAAGAAGTATGCAAGAACACTTCTTAAAACTAACTAGATAATTAATGATCTGGGCATCTAAAATTATAAACCTTTCTACAGGTTTATGATTTTTTTCATTGGAGCATTTGCTTTTGAACCTCTTCATAATCTTGAACCTCTTCAAGACTTCGAGCCATATACGCTGGAAATGGATGTTCACTACGCTTCAAAAAATATGTACCCCTTAATCAATTTTCAACCTTCTTATAAACCTTTCGTTGGAAATTTTTGTATGTTTACAATTATTGTGACATAAAGAGCTGAAATCAGGTAATTAGTCCTTAGACCGCATTAAACAGACGAATAACACTTCTATACAGTATCTGCTGAAAATTTATTTCAAATGCCTAATATTGTAATAGAAGAAGCAGACATAATCGTCAACCTTACTACTTTAAATTGTCTTAAAATAAATGTCCACTTAAAAACTTATTCGCCTAGTTTCCCATTTTACTTAATGTACTTGCATGTAAAAAAAAGCCCCTACATTAAGTATATGCATTTCTAAAAAGCAAAACCTTGCATTCATCTAATTAGCAACTACATTAAGAGGGAATTTAAGCATATCCAAAAAAGTATTAGCTTATAAACATAAGTTATAAGACTAAGCGGGCGTTTGGCTTAGCTTATCAGCTCGTCATCAGCTTATGTTTCACAAATCACAAGTCCAAAAGCAAAGTAATCAGCTTTTTAAATTTTCAAAAAGCGACCCAAGCTCAAATATTGCGAATTACAAGCTTATCAACTTAAACTTATTATGCTTATAATCGACACGCCCAAGCTGCTAAGCTCAAAAGCAGGAAAAAAAGACACTTAACTGGTTTTTTGAAATATCTACAAGCCAAAAAAAATCCATAAAAAATAAGCTAATCCAAACAACCCCTAAAGTTAAGTCCAAAAGCAAAGTAATCAACTTTTTAAAATTTTAATAGCTCTTAAAATAATCTTAACCCTAATTCTTGTTAAAATTATATCAATTAATTACATAATGTTTGCAGAATTGTAATTAGTTTATATTTTTGTATAAGTTTAACCACAAACAACCCAAAATTGCATATAATGAATAAAGAAGACATAAATTAACATCTGAAACTGCATAATTTTGTAATATTAATTAAATAAATATGAGTCTTCTAATAATAATAATAATAAATTAAAGAAATATAGAAAAAGCAGTGAAATTTCGAACCTATATATAATTTGCAGCAGTGGGTTGAATTTTGATTATAAAAAGGGGTGTTATGTGTAATCCGATTGGATTGGATGGTCCAGTTAGGGTTTGTTTTTGTTTATTGAATTGAATTTGGGGATGAAAAAGAGGATCTGGATAATTTGACTGATAACCCGATGAAAATAAAAAGAACCGGGTCGATATTTGTTATGTGGGTTGGGTTGGGTTAAGTTAGGTTAG
Organism: Erigeron philadelphicus; assembly: GCA_024320915.1. NCBI lineage: Eukaryota > Viridiplantae > Streptophyta > Magnoliopsida > Asterales > Asteraceae > Erigeron > Erigeron philadelphicus. The sequence continues at coordinate 29,117,580 of JANDBE010000028.1, forward strand.
GTTCACTTGTGGCCGAGTCTTTTGGTAATGGGTTTGCGGTTGTCATTTCATGTCTAACAAAGAGAAAAAAAGTCTTGACAAAAATGCCTTGGTCTCGACTCTATTGATATGCAATGATGCAAATTGTCCAAATTATTTTTTAAACTACTTGGAGTTTGATTTGCTTAAAACTCGAACTGGGTCGTGCCTACATAAATAAAGACTTACATTAGATCAAAATCAGTGACGGATCCAAGAGTTCAATCTACGTAGGTCCTTGACTTGACAACTTGATTTATAAAACGAAATGGGTCAAAGCAACTTATCGGGTCACAAATGCATACGTACGATATGATTTCGATGCAAGATAAGTTTGA
>JANDBE010000028.1:29159063-29172342 GCA_024320915.1 Erigeron philadelphicus
AACATGGTACATTAAATAAAAGAACTTATACAGTGGCGGCTCCGAAAATTCAAGTGCCTAGTTCGAACCGAAAAAAATGCTCCCAATTCTTAGAAATCAAATTATATGAACAAAAAAAATAAATTATAATTGAGACGTTATAACAACAAAATGATATTATAGTAATACATATAACCAATGATTCAAGAAGCTAGCCTAACACTCTTCATAGCAAATTTGTATGTAACATATATATTTAATACCTAAAATATTACATTATATATAATTTAGGCATTAGTTTGCTATTAAAATCAGATATATTTATATCTATATAATATATTATACTTTTACATATATAATTTCCATAAAAAATTTTAACATTCTTGTGCCCCTCAAAATTGTTCCCTGACCGGAGGTCTTGCTTGCCCCCCTCCAGGCCTCCCCAGAACTTATATACGTATGGTTCCCCTTTTATATACATACATACATAGTGGGGAAAACTTGACTACCTTTTTCGCTGTAAAAAAATGGAAAACCAAAAGCCAGAATTTGAAACTATATATAAACTAGATAATTTGCTAACAAGGCAACGATATCCATTTAACAACAAAATTTAAAAAGTTTGCTATAGACCATGGAACCTACTGTGACTCCGTGGACCGTGAGTGACATAACAAAAATGGAAGATTGTCTATTCACATTTCAGGTGGGTCTTGAGAAAAACCCAAGAACAGGCCCAGGATTTGAGGAGTCTAATGTAATCAGGCTGGTTGAACTTTTGAAGTGTTTAACTATTACGAGTATAAGATTTGGGCCTTGGAATTGGTCCATTTGCCAGGCGACTTCTATAGTTCTATTATGGAGAATCAACTTAAATCTAACTCACATGACAACTTAAATCTAAGTGCAAATTTGTACAACTGGCGTTGACTTCAACTTTAGCATTGACTATTTACAAGACAACACATCTACCATGCTCAAATAGCCCTTCTGCAAAAATGAAAAATGTCTTGGGGAATAATTTAATAAGATTAATCTTCCTTATACAAATTCAAGAAAATTTAGAAGTTTACTAAGAATTTTAGTGATGACCTTACTCTTACTCAAAATGGTAAACCATAATATATAATTGTTTGATATGTCACTAATCGAGTACTATACCAAATTACCAATGCTTTAAGATAACTTCTGAACATCATTTTGTCTCTTCGACATATTCTCACTAGAACAATCAGTTGTTGCATATATATCTACAGAAGATGTCGAAAAATCAGCGCAGGGGATTGACATTTCCTCGATTTGGCTCTCACTTGTACTCCCAAGTCGCTCTATCGTATTACTGTGGTCTAATTCTGTAAATGAGATACTTCGTTCAACCACAAACCCTGCAGGAACAGTTCTTCCTTCAAGCATGGCAACTACTGATGACATTGTAGGCCTAGTGGCTGGAGAAACCATAGTGCACACAAGAGCCAGATTTATAACTACCATCATTTCTTGGATGTCATATTCTGACCCTAGCCTTGGATCAACTAGTTCCATCAGGTTACCGGTTGTTTTCAAATTTATGGCCTATCATAAAGAAACAAGGGGAAAAAATCTTACAAGTTGCAAAAGGTTTACATAGAAGTAGCCATTTTAACCCATTAGCCTTTACATAATAAGTAGCTAAGATGTAAACGAGTCATCAAATAGGTTGATCAGAACAAACACCTAAAAGTCACTGTTTACAAATGCTTAAAAACTCCTAATTCCTTCATCAAAAAGGTTAAAGTATTACTATGATATCATTCTGATAATGCATTCTTAAATTAATTATTCATAATATTTGAAGAAAAAATAAGGACAAAAAGTGTAGTTCTACTCAACCCATTTGGACTTTGTACTAAAGATTGACCTCTTTAGACTAGTTACCTAACCCACTTGACCCACCCATGTTGCAATCTATAGGTTCAAGTTAGTTACCCGATCAAGAAGAACAAAATGATTTTCCTTTGCCCTGTCAACAGTGTTAGCCATTCCACTCACAATCTCTAAGAGGACAATTCCATAGCTATAGACATCTGCTTTATCAGTGAGGTAACCACGCAGTGCATATTCAGGGGCCATATATCCACTGAAAGTTTTTAAAAATAAACAAATGAGCAATGATAGTTAGACTTGGATGGACTAAATGAACATGCCTAATTTATCGAATGTTTGACACACATAATGATTTTATCTTTCCTTATCATTGCTATTAAACTTGCCAAGTGTCTTCATCGTAGTTTTGGACATACCAATTAGACATTTCAAGCATTATCTATGAAATGTGATCATTGCAATAAATAACCGGGGTTAGTCGGGATATTAAGTAACTTGAAAATTAAGAAGCAGCTAGTCAATTCAAGCCAGCCCTTTTTAGATAAAATTTAAGACCCAATTCTTTTACTTTTTCTTTTACAAATATTAATATCACAAAACAGTGACAGGATAATTTGAATAGATCACACCATTAGAGCAAAAATCTTTTCCTCTGATATTAGAGTGGTCACCCTACTAAGATCAGAAGTTAATCTTATTATTATATGATTTTAAATGAACTTTGTTCTAAATTATAAAGAGGATGTGTAAACTAAGGTATAAAAGCCTCACTAAGTTCCAGCAATTCGGGTGCTTATATGGGTGTTGTCCTCCTCATCAAGCTTAGCCAAACCAAAATCAGAAATTTTGGCATTCAAGTTCTTATCAAGGAGTACATTAGTGGCTTTGATATCTCTGTGTACAATCTTCAATCTTGATTCTTCATGTAGAAAAGCCAATCCTTTCGCTATATGGATACAAATTCGGTATCTTATTGGCCACTTCAGTTCCAACTCCCATTTTTTTGGCCCTTAAATTCACATGGTCAAAAATCAATTGAGTGAAGTAACAAGTTACTGCTTACTCAAAATTTAATTCACCTACTTACGAACACAATTATTCGGGTCGTATTTCATATGTAATGGGTAAAATTACAAAAGATCCAAATGATACGGATTAAACACTCAAACATACATAACTAACAGAAAGTCATCAAAAGTGTATCTACTTGTATATAAGATATGATATGATAATTAATTATGCTGCCACACCATTAGTCCTTTAAGATTACTTTACCTGTTTCAAGTATATGTTGTGGATTACTCCGAGTAATTTACTCGGTCAAAAACCGGAAAGCTATGAGTTCCAAAAAACATATTATTTCCTTCAAAAATTAAATTTTTCTTGAAATGAGATTATCATTGTTATAGTTTAAACTTTGAGATCTTAGTTGACGCCACAAGCTTTTGTAATTAGTTTTTAAAACATTTCGAGTCAATCCAACCTGGTCCGTTTTGACTTGTGATCTATCTCAAAAATAAAAAACTACCCGTTTTATGGGTCTATTACGTGTAAATATTCATAATCCAACTGAGAGAGGTTTGAACCAGAAAGGAAAAAAACAGCAATGAACTTCATGAACACTGAGAGATTATTATGTGAAGAAAAGGGAATAGTTACCAAATAAAGCTCTGGCAAGACTGTTATTTTCCAAATATTCATATGCAAGCAGTAACTGGTTTCCTTCAACACAACATCCATGTAGCTTCACGAGATGCGGGTGTTGGACAGCAGATATCATGCCTATTTCATTCAAGAACTCCCTATTTCCTTGCTTTGATTTAGATGAAAGCTGCTTCACAGCTATTAAGGTGCCATTAGGCAGTACTCCCTTCATTAAAAGACAATGTCGGTTTCATACATACATAAATATAATAAAATCACACGCTATTATGAGATTGATAATGTATTATATTACCTTAAAGACACAACCAAAACCACCTTCTCCAATCTTATTGGCAACATCAAAATTGTTTGTTGCAGCTTTGATTTGCCTCAATGTGAATGAACTAGTGTTAAGCCCTTTCATCTCTGTTGAGTGACATGTAAAAAGCCATCAAAATTACATAATGAGCTGTAATAGATGAGTACAGACACCCCTTTAACGAGTATGGGCCTAGCACATAATTAGTTACCTAGTTCCGTAGTTTTTCTGCGTTGTAGATAACACCGCCACCAAAGAACTGCAACAAGTAGGATGATCAAGCAAAGTGCTCCAGCCACAATTCCCATTACTGTCATTTTAGATACCCCTTTGTGTGGAACTGACAAAACTGAATTATGCAACCAAAACAGTTAAGAGGATAATCAAGTGATAGAGCCATTTAACAGGCGAAGCAATTTGCGCACCACAAAAACTAGTCCATACACACAACCTTTTTTAATAAGTTTGTAAAGTTGCCTTTTCATGTTGTTCATTGTGATGTAAAAATTACCCCTTTCGACAAAAATAAAAATCAAGAAATGTTTGTCGATCTGAACTTGTATTTCAATGACAGCTCACCATCATCCATAAAAGACATACAAAGTGAATAGCTTACGTGGATCCACAGAAATAGCTGAAATAAGAGGGCCATATAATCCTGGCCGTGGGAGGTAGATTGTTCCTTTTCCAGCCCAATATAGCCGGATTTCCAAAGTAGTGACGACATTCACAAAGTAAGTTACCACAACTGGTTTTCCAACCCCGCCCGCTCTTTCACTGATGTCAAAATCCTTCTCCATCAACATACCCTGACAGTACCAGCCATTTATAACAAACAATTAAGCAATTGAGGATCATCATAAGTAATGCAACCATTTAGTAAAAGCTTAAAATTTGGTTTTGTAATAATGGTCAAAAATTAACTCAAGTTGACAATGTTGTTTCATTCTCATGTCTCTCTCTTTGTGTGTATAACTTTGTAAATCGTCCCTGCTTAACCGACACATCACATAAACCGGAAATTGTGACCCATTTGAATACGAAATTAGTCAATTAGGGATGTATTTCATCTAAAATGAGTTGAAAGTTGCACAAAGCCTATATTCAATGCAGAGAATCATAGGCTGAGCCAGGAAAGAATTATCGAGAGGGAAAATTTTAAAAGTACCTTAAATACAATATTGGCAGATTTAAAATAATATCTCATAATACCTGTATAAATATTAGTCTTATACACATGATTTGAAAAGGTCAATAAGTCCATCAACCCCTCTGACCCCATTGTGGCTCCCCCACCGGATACAACCTTTAAATTGTTTGATTCGATGTAACAATAACACCACCATACCAAAGTTGTCCACCATGGTGGACCACCCCATTGTGTCTCCTCCACCGGTCATGTTATTACATATTAGATCACATCTTAGAGTTGGACACGCGAGGAGTTAGTTGTACACATATTGATTAATGAAATGTTTATCTTATTGTTGTATTTGTATATCATAAAAAAATGTAATATGGTAGATTCCAGCAGTGTGATCGTTGCTGATGTGGTGTGTGGTACTTTTTGGTTGCTGATGCGGGATACTTTATTAGTGTTCTACGAGTGTGTTTGTTATGCGAAGAGTTCATTTACGGATTTTTTTAAAATATGGCTGTTGTTGATATAGTGTGGGTAGTGTGATTAATGGGTAGTTTTATGTGACACCCTTTATTGGTGTGGTGGTGTGATCACTACAATCACTCATATTAATATATTTTTTTTTTTTGAACAGACTCATATTGATATTTACTTGTGAGAACGTATTATACCTGAATGTAGATATTAAATACACGCCTCCCAAGGCTAGCATAGGTTCTATCAGCAGGAGAAGAGATATCGGCAAAGTGAAGGCTTACTTGATAGCTTCCACTAAGCATACAGAAACCATAATATGTCAAAGATAAGGCCGAGGCTCGTGCACTCATGTACAATTCAGAGTTGTTTATAGAGAGCCTAGAAGTATTTGCCACAACATAAGCATCACTGTTACCGGCATTCATGAAGATACCAGTGTTGCTATATCCCCAATGACTATTGGTTGAAAAGAAACGTGATGAACTTCCTTGGTCAAGGTCACCTTCATATACCTTGTTTCCAACCGTTAGTCCTCTTCCGCCACAGTTGATATACAAGCTGGACCAATCTAACCCAAAAAAACAGCTAATATCCTTTGGTACTCCTTGTATTAGTACTAATTTAGCCATGTGTAAGAAAAAGGTAAATTTAACTTACTTGTTGGACAGTAATTATTCCCCAAGCATGAGACTTCTTTACTAGTAAAACACAGTAAATTATTAGATAAGAGTATGACACTAATATATGGACATCGGCATATATTGTTTACTTGGGTTGGATAATATATATTTCACGGTAGAAAAGCTTACGAGGTGTTGTCCTTTGAAAATGAAGCAAACAAGTTTCTGCAAGTAGCAACAGAAACTACATTATTTAAAATAAAATAAAACGGATAACCGATCTATATCGTCTACCATCTACCGGTTCCACAACCAACATGGGAGAAGATAAGTTATGTGACATTATGATTTAAGGAATATTTGGTGATATTTGAACCTTTCACCTCTGCTTTTAAGTACATGTTCCCCACCACTAGAGATAGACAAAATAGTCTGAAACGGAAACCAATCTAGCCTGACCCAAAACAGGTCCTCAAAAAGACTACTGATTAGGACTGATTGAAGTTCTAAACCGGCTTGCCAGTCCTTAATCAATCATAACCTCAGATAAAAAAAAAAAAAAAAAACTAGTCCAACATCTGTTAGAACTGAAATTGGTTTGAACTCAAAACCAGTAACACCAAAATTTGTCTGAAAGTGGACTGACATTAGTCCAAAACTAGTTTCTTGTGCATTTTGTATTTTATACAAATCTAATTGTGGTACCACCTCAATATAATGGCTCGAGATCAAAACAAATTTTCAAGCTTTCATTGTTTTTTGGTAATTTGGTTATGCTACTACCACAATTAATATTGAAAAAGTTGAAGAGAATCATGTTTAAAATCCAATCGTAAAATTATACTAAACTCTGATGCATACATTAAAAAGACAGGTTGGCCTTACGTTTTCTGCATTTGACAGCTTGAAATTTTTGAGCTTTCATATGTGAAGTTGTTGAATGACAGATCACTACAAGAGAATACACAACAATTAACAAGGAAGCATAGACATTATTATACTTGTAAAAATTCACAGCCTACCTCCTTACATTCACCTTACATAAATAACAAAGTAAATTCCACTGATTGTCCATGTGCTCCGTGAGCTTATCAGTTTTTGTCATTCCGAGAATTTATATAGGCATCATCATAGTTTTCGTTTTGTTTCAAGAATGTAGGAATGTTGACAGAGTTAGCCAAAGTGACGTAACTGAGACAAAATGACTATGAGGATGTCTATTGTAATTAAAATTCTCGAAGTAAAACTGATAAAAAGAGATAGCACATGGACGATCCGTGTAATGTACCTAAATAACACCAGAGGGTGAATTCACGAATACGTTACTTATGTTGAGTGCAGAAACTTCACAGTAAACAAAAACTCACAGAGATTTTCCTGAACTGAGCATCCAAACAGGCACACTTCCAGACAACATGTTTCCAGTAAGATAACTACAAAATCAATCAAGATAATAAATAAACTAGCAAGTAGTAACCATTATATGTTCCATTTGTTTCACAAATTTCAAATCGCCTGACAACCTAGGTAGAAATTATATGTGTCTTCCAAGTAGTATGATAAACTAAAAATACATTGTTAGTCTAGCTGGGTGTTTAAATATAAATGTATTTCTAAATTAATCTAGAATAAATTAGACATAGTTAGTGATAGTAGATTTATATTGGTTGCTTTGAAAAACGTGTTTCGAATCACTTCCAACTCATCATAGAAGGGTGCCACTGATCATTCTAACACAGGGAAATAAAAACTATGCAAGATGCCAATACATTAAAATGAAATGCTTACATGTCGACTGCTTGCAGTTTTTCGTAAGTTGTAGGAATGGATCCGTTAAGCCTGTTAAAGCTGAAGTCTCTGAAAGAGCCATATAAAGATCACACAACCTAACTCTATTAGAATAGTAAAACTAGAACTGAATACAAACAACTTTTTTCTTCTCCTGATTTACTAGTCACCTATAGTCTACTGTAAATAAGTTATCACTGACCTTTCAACTTTGACCGTAGATAAATTTATTTGTGTTATGTAACAATTGATATAAAATATATGAATGAATTGGGTTTTAAATGTGTTTTCATTAATATAGTTTTCATTAACTACCATATAATACAAAAAAATATATTTACGGTCAAAGTTAAAGGAAATAAACTTGTAAAGTCAAATGAGGAAATTTAAAATGGGACGGAGGGAGACATTCAGAACATGGGACCAATTAAAAAACTTTTCCATTTGATGCCCGCAATCATAATCAATAGATAACAAACTTTGAATCAGTTCTGGCTACTCAAAAAACAAATGTTTTGGTTACTTGGATTAATGGATTAATTCACACTTTTAGCTGATTACATAATATAAAGATCTTCTGCCTTATGTATTGCAAAGTTACTACAAATGTAAAAAACTTGAGGTAATAGTACAAAATACTAACATGATGAACAATTTTGAACCAAGAGATTCTGGTAACTTTCCGATAAGATTGCAACTCCTCAAGATTCTGGCCAGATTGTTTATTAGAATGCATTAAAAAGAACTGGTGACTTTTTAATTTATAGATAGAAGCATTTCGACTCACAGGTAATTCAAACTTGTTGTATCAGAAAAGGGTGGACAAAGAGAGTCTGGTCCACTCAAGTCGGTGATTCTCCTGCATCATCTCTTGATTTATCAACACAAATATATATATGATCATATTGGGAGAAAATAAAACATTTGAAATATGAGGAATTACTAACAAGTCTAACAAATTTTTCAACAAAGTAATGCTCGGAGGTATTGGCCCCTCCAATCCACTGCCCTGAATTACTCTGCCATTCAGAAAGTTTGGTTAAATCCAACTTTTCATATATGATAACTGAAAAACAGAACATTAGAAAAATGTCTCACAATCTCACGAGATTTGTCCATGTTCCTATGAACTCGGGTATCTTCCCAGACAAATTGTTACCACTGATCCGTCTGCGAAAGAACCATTTTAAAGTTTCAACTTTCACCTAGCCATATATATAAAGAATGATTATATTCATGCAGGCATGCAATAGATCAACTCACAAGTCCGTCATATTAGTAAGACTGGCTAACGATGCAGGCAACTCCCCAGTGAAATTGTTGGAGCTCAAACATCTACAACAAAATATGAAATACTCATTTATAAAGTTGACAGAATAACACGATTCAGAAAATCAATATACCAATTACTAGTTTCATCAATGTCTTACAATCTTTCAAGGTTTGCAAGATTCCCAAGTTCGTGGGGAATTGTTCCAGAAAGCCTATTGTCTTCTAGGATTCTATATTATAGTTGAAGCCATAAGCAGGGTAAGAAAGGTACAATTTCTGGTTAATATTATATCATTTATAACTTAAACAGTATCAATCAACAGATGAATGGAAGATAAAGAATAGAACTTATACAAAAATTTTAATGTGGTAATCTTTCCAAGTTCCTTCGGGATTGATCCAGTTACACGATTCCCAATCATAGAACTGCAAGTAAAAATGCATTCATATGATAACAGAATTATATATTAGTACCAGCGCGCGATAAAACGAGATTAAATATATTCCTAGTGACCAATATTTTTTGATATTACTTGTGGCAATCTCGTATAAGGTTTTATACAGTAATACTATAGAAGAACAAGTACATGAATTGTAGTTGCTTCATGGAACCCCATTCTGGAGGAATGGTACCATTGAGATAGTTGTAAGTCAAATCTCTGTACGTAAGAATGAAATAATGCACAAGTCAGTCACTAATAATTTACATACATACAATGGAAGTTAAAATCATGAACTAACAAGTAATTATACAAAAGAAACGGCGTACATCCATTCAAGGTAAGGAAGATTCGCAAATTCTGGTGGGAGAACGCCTTGTAGGTTTTGTCCTTTAAGACTTCTGCATATCAAACCAACCAAAATTATAAGTTACTAGCTACACGGCTGTAACAATTTTATGTTCTTTAAACCGGCAGAAGACTTATTTATAAATTTTACATATATATGACGACATTTCAAAAACATGCATACATTTGGAATTTTATCTAAATTGTGGCTAGGAGGCTCATAACATTTTCCATCTTTGAAAGTAGTGAATCAATTGATCATGGGAGTAATTAAGTAGGAAAAAACCAGCAAAGTTGGATAAATGGTTAACACTCTTGTTTTTGGAGACAGAGGTCACAGGGTATATCCCCTCATGTCTTACAAGGCTGGAGGTCCTTTTCTATCTTTGATAAAACCTGAAAGCATTGGGACCCAAAACCCGTTGTCCGTTGAAGATGGCATTGGGTGTATACTTACTAGTAATCAAGTAGAAAGTAGAAAATTACACGCTAACAACATGACAGAGCGTGCCATTAGATGTTTCATCATAGTGACAAGTGACAGTGTTGTCATGACTTCTATTGGTGCTAGAAACCACATTTTGTATAATCTTGCAACTACTGATTGTGCTGTTGTATATATTATTGCTGTTAGAGCCCCAGCCACAACACGGATCCTCGTCGAAATCCCAATCTTTTATCAACTTCCTTCCGATCTCCCTGAGAGCAACCACTGCATGCCCAAAAAAATAAATTCCCAAAAAAATAAATTATATTAGTAGTATATATATACATTTAACCAATATCAAGTAACAAACAATATTCTACAAACCTTCTTCAGGGGGAAGACAAGTTGTGTTGATAGATGCAAAACCAAAAGGGACCGAAGCAACACTTAGAAGCAGCATTACGAACAACATGATGTTTCTGTAAGTATCTTTTGAATTATATTAGATGAGATTCACTTATATGATAACAGTAATAGTAATTACATTGTACTTAATTATAATCCTAGTGGATAGTGGACTAATAAATTTATTATAATTCTTTTTAACAATATACTTGATAGGTGTGTATTTATCATTTAAAATAATAGATTGAAAAATAGTTTTACCTATACATTTTAATCTTGGTAAATAATTAATCATTCTAACTCATTAGAGTTAGCCTAAAAATCCTTCGAATTTATTTAATGGTGACATGTGAAAATTCAAAGGGAGAGATTAAGAAAGAGATTAAGTGAAATTCACTTGTCACATTTATGAGATTTTAAGATTATTTTTAAGCTAATATTTAAGAGCATCAATCATTTTCCTTAAATCTTAGTTGACTCTTAAATGGAAGTTAAAAGACATAGTTAAAAAGAAAAAACGAAATTCAGCTATATATCATTAACATTAAATGAAAAATGATAATGTTTTTTAAAAAAAACCGTATATTCACGCTAAATTTTTTTTAGCAAACATTCCACTATGTATAAACCTATACTTGGGTGTCGTTTATAGGTCTATGTGTAATGTACAAAAGGTATTTATATATATCTAACAATATTAATAATATATAAATTTATAAAAAGCATAAAACATTAAAAGTAAAACTTTCTTGTTATAGGAACACCTCAATTCGGCATAAACATCATACCATAATATGTATAAACATATACTTCCTGTATGATGGGTATTTTGTATACTTATATTATGGTAGGTGTTTAAACTTTACTGGTCAAAGCGAGTATACATCTCGTATATAAGAGTAATTAAGTATAGTAGTATATAAATGTTAGTTGACGAAAGACTAAAACGTCCTAGCTAGAATTATTCAGATGACATTTACTCATATGAGATTTCGAGCTTCATCATTTCGATGATCCCAAATACATACACGTTCTTTCCTTGCACCAACTTACTCAGGCAGAGGCTAACACATTCCCTATAATTTATAACAACAAATTGCAGAAGTCGTTGACCCAGCCACTATATATATATATAAATTCATCGAACAGATGAACCAGCCTTGCAGTGCAGTATCCCATAACGTACAATTGCAAAAGTCGTTGACAATAACTTTACCAAAAAGTGTGCATCTTTAATTAAGCTCTACGTGCATCACGTGCTCTTAACTTTCTGAATTCCGTTTAATTATTCGTTATTCAAAAAACTCCATCATCTTACAAATTCCCTGCCCTTAACTTTTTGAATTCTGTTTACGTCCGGTGATTTTACAACTTTAATTATCGACAAACTCCGCAATTCTGTCCAATGTGTTGTTCGGATTTTTAAGAAATAGTTTTATGTATGTTAACAGTTAACGTGCTGGCTCTCGACTCTGTTTGTCGTAAGCTAAAAATTTAAAGTTAAGGTGGCTATCCGTAGACGGTCCCTACCAGTTATCATGCACATACTCAGCCTGGTTGAAATGTTGAGCTATTATATGTTTTGGGCCTTGGAATTGGTCTTGATCATTTGCCATGCGACTTCTACAAGTAGCGGAGAATCACCTTAAATCCAATTCACAGGACAACTTAAATCCAAATGCAATTTTGTATGAATGGCGTTAACTTCAACTTTAGCATTGACTATATACAACACACTTACCATGATCTAAAAGCCCTAATGCAAAAATGAAAAATGTCTCATGGAATACATTATATGATTAATCTTCCTTATACAAATTCAAGAAAACTTAGAAGTTTACTAAGAATTTAAGTGATGACCATACTCTTAATAAAAATGGTAAACCATAATATATACTATACCAATGCTTTAAGATAACAACTTCTGAGCATCATTTGGTCTCTTCTTCATGTTCTCACTAAAACAATCGGTTGTTGGGTACAAATCTACAGCAGACGTCGAAAAATCAGCGCAAGGGATTGACATTTCCTCGATTTGGCTCTCACTTGTACTCCCAAGTCGCTCCATCGTTTTACTGCTGTCTATTTTTGTAAATGAGATACTTTGTTCAACAACAAACCCTTCAGGAACAGTTCTTCCTTCAAGCATGGCAACTACTGATGACATTGTTGGCCTAGCGGCTGGAGAAACCATAGTACACTCTAGAGCCAGATTTATAACTACCATCATTTCTTGGATGTCATATTCTGACCCAAGCCTTGGATCAACTAGTTCCATCAGGTTACCGGCTGTTTTCAAATTAATGGCCTATCATAAAGAAACAGGGGGGGAAAGACTTACAAGTTGCAAAAGGTTTACGTAGAAGTGGCCACTTAAACCCATTAGCCTTAACATAACAGGTAGCTAAAATGTAAACGAGTGGTCAAATAGGTTGATTAGATCAAACACTTAAAAAGTCACCCAAACTGTTTACACATGCTTACAACCTTCTAACTCCCTTTATCAAAAAGGTTCAGTTAATACTAACTTACTATAGTCTCATTCTGATAGCGTAT
>JANDBE010000028.1:29196912-29211000 GCA_024320915.1 Erigeron philadelphicus
CTGTTATTTTCCATATATTCGTATGCTAGCAACAACTGGTTTCCTTCAATACAACATCCATGCAGCTTCACAAGATGCGGGTGTTGCAAAGCAGAAATCATGCCTAATTCGTTCAAAAACTCCCTATTTCCTTGTTTTGATTTGGCGGAAAGCTGTTTCACAGCTATTAAGGTTCCATCGGGTAAAACTCCCTACAGTAAAAAGACAATTAGTTTGCGGCATACTATCAGTCAAATTGATAGTTTTGTAATCGAGAAAGTAACAGTTTACCTTGTAAACAGAACCAAAACCACCTTCTCCAATCTTATTAGCATCATCGAAATTGTTTGTTGCAGTTTTGATTTGCCTCAATGTAAATGAACCAGTGATAAGCTCTAGGCCACTTAGGTCTGTTGACGATAAATGAGTTCAGGAACATGTAATAAAATTACCAACATAATTGACTTTGAAGAGTAGAGCTAATACATGGAAATTTTGACCCACTTACTTATAAATGGTTTTGGGTTGTGTTTTAATCTGTAATGAGTCAAATGAGTTAAATCTTTTAAGTATAAGGGGAATGGGTTCCATACCTAAGCTTGTGTATGGGACAACCTTATATTCACTTTTCCATAAATATATATATATATATATATATAATATTGTTAAACATGAGTAAAAACTGTTTGCATGTCAACTCAAACCAGCATATTTCGCCCCACACTAAAATGAACCTTGTCAACCCTTATATGTTTAAACCCGTTTGCCGACCCACCCATCTTGCCAACTCTATAATACGGGCTAGGCATGTAAATACCTAGGTTATTAGCATCTTTCTGCCATAAAGAACCCCACCAGCACAGAACTCCTAGAATTAGGAATATCAAACAAACTGCTCCAACCACAATTCCAGTCACAGTCCCTCTAGAGACACCATTATCATTTCCGAGTTCTTCTGTTGGTGGAACCCAAAAATCTGAACAATTAGGGAAAAAAAAAAAGATAAAAATACAGGTTAGGGAGGAAGATCAAAAAATAAAATCCCTTGCTCAAAAAAGATATACTTTTAAAAGCATTAAAAGGTGTCTTATCCAAGAAAATAAAAAATGTGCACTTTCTTGCGGATAGCTAACAATATACATAAGTACATAGTATAAATTTCTCTCGAAGTGTACTCATACAATGGAACCCATTACCAATGCAGATTGGGCCCACATGTGAAGTTGAGAGAGGTGAGTTCAATCCTTGGGGATGCCCAAATTACGTGGGTTTTAAGTGAAGGTATATTACCGGTATCATAACCCTTATAGGGTGGGATGATGGGGATCCAATGTGGTTTCGGGGACAGGATGCCCTCCCTTACTCTTTTTTTCTTGCTTAATTTTGCGTGATTCTTACAAATAGTACATCTTAGTCCAAAGTCCAAACCATGACGACCAAATAAATTGCATAGGAGGTAATAGCTTACTCGGATTCACAGAAATAGCTGAAATAAGAGGACCGTATACTCCTTGATTTGGGATATTGGTTGTTCCGTTTCCGGCCCAATAGAGTCGGATTTCTAAAGTAGTGCTAACATTTACAGTATAATTTCTGACAACCACTTTTTCAGCTCCCCCTGCTTTCTCGCTGATGTCAAAATCCTTTTCCACCAGCTTACCCTGACACAATACCACTACCACCCATTTATAACCAGCAGTTGAGTTTTAAAAAAATAACAAAGTTGATCCTACATCACAAACATAAGAAAGATCTGAGATTAAACATTATAGTCGGTAGATTCTACCAATTTAATCATGAATGGGTCGACTTTGGCTGTGTTTTCATTTAAACGATCCATACCAATATTTCAGCTAAAAAATGGATGCTTTAAACGGGTTGAAAGTCGCACGTCCAAAGTCAATCAACAATGCATATAACCTTCTATGTGCATGTATTCAACAATCTGTATTTTTATTGTGTAACATTTATGTACTGAAGCAGTTGATTACATAGAATAACAATCTACTTTTCCCTATGTTATTGACTTATTATCGTGACAATGTTCAAAAAGCACATCAAAGTTGGTTTTAATTCAATTTGTAACAATAACATTGACTTAGTTCTTGTATGTAAAGAAGCGTATAAGGGAGTTTATGCTGCCTGGCCCATTTGACCTTTACCAACCCGCCAGACCCAGACATCTTGACAAAAGCCAAGATATATGCTACTACAGTAGATATATCTAGCTCAGTAACAACACTTAAGGTGTTTAGATTGTATTTATAAATTCATGACTAGTTACCTGAATATAGATATCAAATACACGTCTCCCAAGGCTGCTATAGGTTCTAGCATTGGTAAAAAAGATCTCAGCAAAGTGAAGGCTTACATTGTAGCTTCCATTTTTCATACATATTGCATAATATGTCAAAGATAATCCTGAAACTCGTGCACTCATATACAATTCAGAGTTATTCAAGAGTGTAGAATTATTTGTAACAACATAATTGTCAGGAAGACCTCCATCAAAGAAGTGGCCAGTACTACTAAATCCCCATCGATCTCCGAATAGATAGAAACCTGAAGGACCACCAGGATTCGTATCATCTTCATATACCGTTTTCCCAACATCTAGTCTCTGTCCGCCACAGTTTATATACAAAGAAGCATGATCTAATCCAAAAATAGAATTAATATGTCATAAACTTCATCAAAATATGAGAAATAGGATTTTAACTTTAACTTACTCGTATTACAAACTATGTTCCGCAGGCATTCGACCTCTTTACTGGTAAAATAGTACAAAATTAGAAAGACTACAACACACAGAAATGAACATTAACAAATCTTTATTTGGATAATAATCCATGACAGAGAAACTTACGAGATGGTGTCTTTTGAAAACGCAGCAAACATATTTCTGCAAGAAAGTATAAAAACAGCAAGAGAAAGCAGGAGAAAGTTAAATGCAGCAAACTGATTTCAACACTTTTAGGTATGGTCAATATATCCTCATTTCCGAACCTTTTCATCCCCCGGCACACCACCACCACCACCTCACCAAAATTTTACCTAGTAAGGTTCGAACCTCAGACCTCTTGTGAGGACATCAGGTTGGTTGACCACTAGGCTACCTTTTTGGTGGTTTTGCACACGCTTACAAGTGCAGACATTTATGTTAGTCCCTTACAAATAAATAAGTAACCATCTTGTACACATTTATAAGTGTGAACAGATTAATACTATACAGACGCTAAAATATGTATGTAGATTATATATCTGTAGTAATAGGGGCTGGTCTTACGTTTCCTGCATCTGACAATTTGATATCCTGGAACTTTCATATGTGAAATTATTGTAGGATAGATCACTACAAGAAAGTTTACAACACTGGATGTTACTATAACCAATCAAGAAGCATGTTGCAACATCATTGGTACATTAATAATATATACTGCCGATAAAAAGGAACATTATACAATCAATAAAATCATATATGACCTACTTTACTTAGTATACTTATACACTTTTGTTTTTAGTTAATCCACTTACATTTCATTTCGCGAATTCAGCATCCATTCAGGCACACTTCCAGATAGCAAGTTTCCAGTGAGATAGCTACATATTCAAAATATAAAGCAGTAAGACGTATCTTCGAATAACAAACAAATGAGAGTTAGAAGTATGTGGGACAATGATACATATAATGAGATACTTGCATGTAATCTGTGTCATATAGATCACGGAACCTTTCAGGAATGGATCCATTAAGCTTATTAAAACTGAAGTCTCTGAAAGAGCAAAATGAACAGTTAATAATGGTGTGAAATCTGGTAAAGTTGTACTAGTTACCAACACAACTTGAACCAGTTACTTAACTTTTATGACTGACAATAAACTTAAAGAAACTATGGATTATGTGATGCAAAAAAAGGTTCCTTTAAAGCAGAAAAAATCATCATAAGAAGGTAAAAGCAACTTACAAGACTTTCAGCTTCTGATCCCCCTCCCCTGAGGCCAAAGCTTTAGGTAATGTGCCAATTAGATTGCAACTCCTCAAGATCCTGGAAAGATTGAGTTTAGAATGCACTAAAAAAGGAAACTTGTTATGCTCAACTAAAAGAAGCAATGTGACTCACAAGTCTTCGAAAGGTGTTGCATTCCTAATAGGTGGACAGAGTGTGTCGGGTCCTCTTAAGTCGCTGATTCTCCTGCATCACTTGATTCCATCAACTAAAATGCTCAAGACAACTGCCAGAAATTTATAAAATATATACGAAGAATTACTAACAAAACTGTCAAAGACTTTGAGAGAGTGATGCTAGAAGGTATTGGGCCCTCCAATCCACTGGCCTGAATCCTTCTGCCAATTAAAACTTCAATTGTTACCAATCGCTATCAACAAAAAGTGGAAAATGAAAAAGTATGCAAAATCGCGAATGCCTCACAAGGATTGGAGACTTGGCCAATCTCCTATAAAATCCGGAATCTTCCCAGACAAACGGTTAGCACTGATCTGACTGCAACCGAAACAGAGAGTTAAATTAGGGAGCTACATTTAGTCATATTAAGAATAACTTACCCAACCAGTATTAGAACTCACAAGTTCTTCATAGTGATCAATTTTGAAAATGATGCAGGCAACTCCCCAGTGAAATAGTTGGAGTTCAGAAATCTACATATGAAACCACCGTAAATATAAATTGATAAGAAATAGATAAATCATAAACAATACCAACAAATTTCATTAAGTGTTACAGTTTCTCAATTTTCGCAAGATTCCCAAGTTCGTCGGGAATTATTCCAGACATCAGATTGCCTCGTACGTCTCTGATTAACGAAAGAGTTGAAATTATAAACCACAAAAGCTAGTTACAAAATCTAACATTAGTCAAAAATAATAAGAAATAGATGCATATATGAATATGAATAGATCTTATACAAAGTAGTCAATGTGCTGAGGTTTCCGAGTTTCTTTGGGATTGATCCACTTATACGATTTGCCATAAGAGAACTACAGAAGTTCAAACATATGTGATATGTCAGTGTCAACTTATGCAATATCACAAGGAACCCCATTTTATATTGAAACATTATACACATAGGTTATGAAAGAAGTACATGTCCAAAAATTGCTGCATGGAACCCCATTCTGGAGGGATGGTGCCATTCAGATAGTTGCGAGTTAAGTCTCTGTGGGAATATATATGAAAAAAACAAAAATGAGGCACCGAATTCTAAATAATCCATGTTTAAAATTTGCAAACGATAAAACCAAGAAAGAGGCGTACAGGTTTTGAAGGTAAGGAAGGTTGGCAAATTCTGGTGGGAGAATGCCTTGTAGGCTTTGTCCTTTAAGACTTCTGCATATCATAACACCATTCCATATAACAAGGTTACTATCTCAAATCAGATGATCGGCAATTATGAAACAAAATAACCACACTATTGTAACATGTATTCTTAAAATTCATATCAGACATGAATGCTTTACATAAACTCTTAACAGCACTAAACTTTCAAAAAAAAAATTTGTTATCTATATTTTTACAAAGACTAATATCGAGACATAATATAATGTTTCACACATTTTTTTTCTTTGCGGGAGTTGATAAGCATTTTGAGTTGTTCCAGTTTGCATGTTAAAATGTTATCGATCTAATAATTGTAAAGTACACAAGTGTATAAGTATAACATCAATAATGCAATAATCATAGATTTGGAATGTTTCTTTATTTGAAAAACATCACATCAACAACATGAGCGGGATATAGGGAGGTAAAATGTAGATAGTCATATATCTACTCAAAGGTAGAGAGGTTTCTTCCGGAAGGACCTCCGGCTTAGGACTTAACCCTTGATAAAAAAATTGACGGCAAGGCGAAGCCAAAGCCGAAGAGGGAAACCTAGAGCTTGATCTTATATTAAGAGAGAAGAAAACTCTCTCTAGAGATAGAACTCAACTTGGTAATGGATTTTACTGTTTTTATTTAAAAACATCATGTGTGTGAGATCTTTTTATATTTTAGGTGAATTGATATTCGTATCATTTTTTTTTATATTCCTACCACAACTATGCATTAAATATCTATACAGTCTATTATGATAGTTGTATATTGGGATAAAGAGCCCATTGGTAAATATTTGACCTTGAGAGGTTCAACATGGGTTTGGGTGGATTAATAGGAGGTTTTCTGAGAGTCCTGATTTCCAAGCATACGTGTATTTTAGGAGTAGGGGTAGAGTAGAATGCCGTTCAAAAAATAATAATAATAAAGATACCAATAGCAACTCCTCTCATATTTGTACATTGTGTCTACTTTCTTTTAACAGCCAACTAAATTGTTTATAGTCCTAACTCCAAACTCCATCTGGGATAACCCAATGGCTAAGAATTACCTACAGCCGGCTCAAACAAGCCGAACACAACCAAGACCCAAGCCAAAACCCGGTGTTTCCTAAGATTTTGAACTTGGATCTCCGCAAGCCAAAACCCTTCATTGCAAGACTACTCCCATGCCATGATGCCAATCATTCTATGAAGGGATTGGCCTACGTACTTTTCATATCATTTTATAAAAAGGTCTTCGAAAAGGGAATGTAATGATAACAAAATTATACAAAAGGGTAGCATAAAACATTACTCAATAGTGACTAGCAAATAACAATGCAATTAAGAGAGACTTACACGCTAAAGACATGACGGATGGCGGTGCTATTTGGTTCATAAATGCAAGTTACATTATCCTCGTATGTTGAATTTTTGGGAGCCAAAGGTGCCCAACTACATGGATCTTGATTGAAATCCCATACTTTTCCCAACTTCCTTCCGATCTTCCTCAATGCATCCACTACATGGACATAGATAAAAGTCACTAAACCACAAACTGCGAAATATATTATGGGAAAATGAAAGCTGCCGTTGACTGCACCGAAGTTTGGTGCAGTTGTGTTGAATAAGCTTGGGTAATTTTATGAATATAAAAATATGTAAAGGGTAAAATAGTAATTCAATATTGTTTTGTCTATGCTTCTTTGGTACAATGGTGCATGCATCTATAATGCATCTTAGCTAAAACATGTAGGATCTATCTTACATAAATTAAAAGACTTGTTTAAATTCAAGAGAATTTTATATGTTTATCAAATTTAAAGATTTAATTTGTAACTTTTTTAATATGACATTACTTAATATATGTAAAATTTTACCCTACAGATTACTTTCTAATCCTTTATATATCTTAATTGTAGGCAATGTTATAAAACTGGACTGCGGGGAGTGTTTGGCCTATCTTACTTTAAAGGACTTATGACCTTTTTGGCTTTGTTTTCCATAATAAAAGTCATTTAAGTGTTTGTTTTAATTTTTTATTTTAACTTATAAAAATTATTTTTGAGAAGTCAAAAAACATAACTTTTATAACAAAAGTTAAATTTTTCCATACTTTTTCCTTTCAAAAACAAAAGATTAATCTAAACATTAAAATAATAGTTTATAAATTTTTTAAAAAGAATAAAAGCTACTTATAAAAGATAAACATAAGAAAAAAAAAAATACTAAACCAAACATCTCAGTCAAACTTTAGGTAAAACACATGCGTTTTTGGTCAAACTTTCGGTTTTAATTTTTTTCACGGGATTTTTTTTCTTTTTACAAATTGTAAGGACTAAAGTAAATACAAACAATATTTACAAAATATTGAACTTGCACCAATCTTTCCAAATAAAATCTCTAGATCTTGATCTATTCTAAACTATAAGTGGCCAAGTATTAATTATAACATTATGTTAATATTTAAAATAAAACTGAAGAATGAAATTGTTATACTAGATATAATTTCTAATACATATAATTACAAAAATTATAATATTTCTATATGAAATCTCAATCAGGGTTTTGATCTAACCGAGTCCTATTTTCCAAAAACTCTTGACTCCCTCGTCGAGTCACAAGTTTTCAACCTTGATTATAACAACAAAACTGATACCAACCCAGAAGAGCAGAATACGAAAAACGTTGACTGTAGGCAGTTATATCTTTACTCAATGAGAAATACTACTATTTAGGTAAGGGAGATAATACATGTACGATTGATTATTATTAATTTACCATACTGTATAATTGAACTGCAACCGGTACAACAATACTATACATAAATATGGTAGATTAATCAAAATATATGGTACTATTATCATCTCCCCTAAGATAATACTAGTAAATATTTTAGTTGTAACGAATATATTTTTATACCATATAGACTAACCTTCTTCGGATGGAAGAGCAGTTGTGTTTATAGATGCTAAACCAAAGGGGAGCAATGCAACATATAGAATTATCAACATGTTGCTTAGATATTTTATCATTTTGAGGACAACCTTATATATTATAGCAGAGAATGCAGATATATATTACTGTAGTACTAGTAGTTGGAATAATAATTGCTACAAAGACAAAGTGACAAACATGAAGACTTGTATGTAGCTGGTCCTCCTGACTCATGCATTTTAAACGTACTAGACACGAGACGGTAAAAAATATAAAAAAAAAACTAAAAGGGGTAAAATTTTAAGAGATACATCGATCAGTTCATTTCATAGGTACGTCTTATAGGTTATTTTCATAGTGCCAACTCAAACCATGTAGGCTTTCGGTTTTAAATTTTCGAATGCAAATACATAAACGCTTTAATGCAAATTCACAATTTTTTTTCTTTTTTTTTTTTTTGGAGGTTGTATAACCTCTTTCAACAGATATACGGATAACTTTGTTTGTTTAAAAAAGTTTACAAATCTAAAATTTAACAGTTACTTGATGTTTGACTAAAACTTCTATTATGTGTGTACTCAAAAATAATATTCTAAATGAAAACATTGCTTTTGTCGTGTCGGTTCATTTCATAGGTACTTAGGTCGACAGTCAAAAAATAAGTTGACTGGTAGTGATTAAGTGATTCAAGACCACACATTGGTACACAGCATCGGATAAGTACTAGTGTTCTATATTCTAATACTTTGAGTACAAATTTGGGGTGTTTTAATCATTTTGTTAGTTATTATATGTCATATTTAAGAGCAATGTTACATTTACAAATATAGTTTACTAACTAACATGGACCAATAAATATATAGGGCGAACGTAGAAAAAACATCAACGGTATATATGCACCAGACTTGCAATGCAAAAATATCTTAAAGATAATATATAGTAGATTGATCAATCATCCTTCTATAAATGTAAATAGAAATTATTCCATTAACCATATATATGTTATATGTAATCAAATTGCTCAACCATGAAATATACTGGTTTAATATATAGTACTCCATAGCATTTATTGTATTGTGTTTTTTTGATGATGATGATAACAAATGAAACATTTTGTTGATGTTACTATAGCTGAACACAAATCGTTCTAAGGTAACAGCTTCTTTGCATCGTCTCTCTTTTGCAGATACTCGCTGAAACGATCAACTGGGTACAGATCAACGGCAGAACTTGAAGAATCAGTGTATGGGGCTGACATTTCCTCAGCACGGCTCTCATGTATATTCTCGATCTGCTTCATCATTTTCTCACGGTCCATTTCACTCAATGAGCCTCTCTGTTCAGCAACAAATGCTTGAGGAATGATTCTTGCTTCAAGCGTGCTAACCACTGATGACATTGCAGGCCTGTCGGCCGGAGAGATTGATGTGCAAACTAGAGCCAAATTTATTACTACCATCATCTCTTGGACATCATATTTTGAACCCAGTCTTGGATCAACTAGTTCCATTAGATTACGTGAAATATTCAAAGAGTTGGCCTAAAATAAAGATTGCAAAGGAGATAAGTAAAGCTGTAAAGGTAGTAATTTTTAATTTTTGACCAAATTACTTTTGAATGGATTGGATTAGGGGCGGAGCCGCCTTAGGATTCATGTTAGTTACCCGGTCAAGCAGAACAAACTGATTCTCCTTGGCTTTGTCAACAATGTTGGGCATTCCACTCACAATCTCTAAGAGGACAATTCCATAGCTATATACGTCTGCTTTATCCGTGAGGTAGCCACGCAATGCGTATTCAGGAGCCATGTATCCACTGAAATTCGTGAAGACAAATCTTGAAGTCGGATCGTTGCAATTTTAATAGAGGTAACAGTTTCGACCCATATACTATTAACAGGTCAAGTTGGCTATACTTTAAATCTCATATGGGTCAACAGAAAATTTAGCAAATAAGTCAAATGGGCAGAATGGGCTGAAAGTTTAAAGTTGCCAAAGTCTATCTTTAGTACATACATGATACAACCCTCCTAAATCGTTTAATTCTTTGAAATCATATCCTGAAATTAACACCCTGAAAATTGAGTAATTAAATAACGAAACTATTCAAGAAAAAATATTAAAAATCATTTTGAAAATGTGTTTTTGGTGGACCCAACCCATTTCTCCCAGCACAACCTTGCATTCCTATATCTAGTTTTGAATGATTGTTAAACTAGAAAAGGCCAAATAGAGTGAAAAGCAGTAAGTTATGGAGAACATGAAATGACTCACTAAGTGCCAGCAACACGGGTGCTTATATGTGTATTTTCCTCTTCATCAAGCTTAGCCATACCGAAATCAGAAATTTTGGCAGTTAAGTTTTTATCAAGCAGCACATTAGTGGCTTTGATGTCTCTGTGCACAATCTTTAACCTTGATTCTTCATGGAGAAAAGCCAAACCTCTCGCTATTTCGATGCAAATTCTGTACCTTGTTGGCCAATCAAGTTCCAGCTGCCATTCTTTATACCCTTAAATCGACATGGTCAAAAATAGGTTAGAAAAATGATACGCATATCGTATCATATCATATCATATCATAGAATTGAGATGATAGGTAAGCAATCAAATAGGTTCCCCTTTGTAACGATAAGACAAAAAAAAATCGGGTCAACTGAAGCCAAAGCAGCCCATGTTGACTTGTCACTCAGCCTACCCATTTTCTGACATTACCTTAGGATGTCCCTTCCTGAGAGCCAAGATTTTTGGAGAGTAAAAGGGTAACCAATATCATGAATACGGAGGGAGATAAACGATTGGAAAGTCATTTACCAAATAAAGCACGGGCAAGGCTGTTATTTTCCATATATTCGTATGCTAGCAACAACTGGTTTCCTTCAATACAACATCCATGCAGCTTCACAAGATGTGGGTGTTGCAAAGCAGAAATCATGCCTAGTTCGTTCAAAAACTCTCTATTTCCTTGCTTTGATTTGGAAGAAAGTTGTTTCACGGCTATTAAGGTTCCATCGGGCAAAACTCCCTTCAGTAAAAGACAATTAGTTTTCCGCATAGCAAGTCACATTGATATTCTGTAAAATGAGACAGTAATAGCTTACCTTGTAAACAGAGCCAAAACCACCCTCTCCAATCTTATTAGCAGCATCGAAATTGTTTGTTGCAGTTTTGATTTGCCTCAATGTAAATGAACCAGTGTTAAGCTCTAGGCCACTCAGGTCTGTTGACGATAAATGATTTTGGTAACATGTAATAGGAATACTAACAGACTTGACTTTAAAGAATAGGGTGGACATGGCAATTTCTGGTCAATTCGGGTTGTGCATACATCTTTAACTGATCAGACGGGTTAAATCAAAAAAATTGAACGAGAGGGGAATGGGGTGAGAGTATGCCTAATCAATAATAGTTATTGTAGCTACATGGAGTCAGGGAGTAATGATTATTAATCGTAATGAAAGCATAATAGTTATATATAAAAATTTTGGTAAAATGAGCAAAAACTGTTTGATGGTATATTATATAACATACCATCACTGTTTGTGGGTCAACCCAAACCAGCTCATTCGACCCATAATAAAAATGACACACTTCAACTCGCACACGTTTAGACCCATTAGCCAACCCACCCATCTTGCCATGTCTAGACTACGTGTTTGGCATGCATATACCTAGTTCATTAGTATCCCTGTGTCGCAAATAACCCATCCACCATAGAATTCCTAAAACTAGAACTAGGATGACCAAACAAACTGCTCCAACCACGATTCCAGCCACCGCCCCTCCAGAGATACCGGTATCATTTCCCCGTTCACACTGAAAAACTGAATCTATAGAATAAAGAAAGATAAAAATAGCGGTTAAGGAGGACAATCGAACGATACAAGCTATTCTAGAAATAGATATTCTTTTTGAAGCATTAAAAGGTTTGTGTTATGCAAGAAATTAGAAAATCTGCACTTTCTCGGATAACTTGCAAAATACATAAATAATTAAATACATGGCAGAGTTCTTTTTCTCAAAGTGCGTATCTATAGCTGGAAACAATGCATTCTTAGCTTGCTTCAGTTTTGTATCATAGTCACAAATGGTACATTCAAGTCACGAACATGAACAAAACGTCAATCACATAGGAGGTTAAGAACTTACTTGGATTGACAGAGATGGCTGAAATAAGAGGACCATATACTCCTCGAAATGGGATATTGGTTGTTCCATCTCCAGCCCAATAGAGTCGGATTTCTAAAGTAGTTATAACATTTACAGTATAATTCATGACAATCTCTTTTCCAGGCCCACCTGCTTTCTCACTGATGTCAAAATCCTTTTCAACCCGCACACCCTGACACAATACCAACCATTATAATAACCGACGATTAAACTGCCAAAAAGTAACAAAGTTAATCCTGCATCACAACATAAGAAAGATCTTATATCTTATAAATGGCAGATTCTACCCATTCAATCATGAGTGGGTCGAGTTGGCTTGTTTTTTCCTTTCAAACAGGCCATACCAATATATTAGCTTAAAAGAGAACGGGTCAAACAGGTTGAAAGTTGCCGAAATTCTATTAACAATGCATATAACCTTCTAGGTTTTAGTAAACCACAATCTAGACTATTAGTGAAATAATTTTTTTTTTTGTCTTTTGAAAACAAAAATTCAACTATAAGGGTTAATGACGAATTAACAAGCTTTAATCCGTGTCCTTGTTGTGACAATGTAGGGATAAATGTTCCAAAAGCACATTTAAAGTGGGCTTCTAATTCAATTTGTAACATCTACTTAATTCTTGTATACATAAAAAGGTGTTAGCAGGTGTTTACTTGACGGCCCATTTTGACCGATTATCCAACCCGCCTGACTGTCTTGCTACTATCATTATATAGTAGATATATACAGTTTAGAAACAGCTTTAACATGTTTAGATACTATTTATTCATTCATGATAACTCACTTGAATGTAGATATCAAATATACGCCTCCCAAGGCTGCTATAGGTACTATCAGCGGTAAAAGTGATCTCGGCGAAGTGAAGGCTTACATTGTAGCTTCCATTACACATACATTTTGCATAATATGTCAAAGATAAGGCCGAAGTTCGTGCACTCGTATACAATTCAGGGTTGTTCATCGAGAGTCTAGAAGTATTTTCAACACGATAAGTGTCACGATTACCGCTATCCATGAAGTCACCAGTAGTACTAAATCCCCATCTACCTTTGGGAACAAAACGTGAAGGGTTACCAGGATCCGTATCATCTTCATATACCTTATCTCCAACCCGAAATGTCTTTCCACCACAGTTGATATACAAGGAAGAATAAGCTAATCCAAAAATAGAACTAACATGTCATAAGTTTTACCAAAATATGAGAAATAGTATTAAACTTTGTAACTTACTTGTGCTACAAACATTATTCCGCAGGCAGTTGACCTCTTTACTGGTAAAATATTACAAAAAAAGAAAGATCATGACAAACAGAAATGAACATCAACAAATCTTATTTAGATGATAATCCATGAGAAGGAAACTCACGAGACGATATCTTTTGAAAATGAAGCAAACAAGTTTCTGCATAGAAGAATACAGACCACAAGAGAAAGCATGAGAAAGTTAAATGTAAGTATGTAAGAAATCGATCTCAACACTTTTAAGTCTAGCCAAGTTTCATATTTGGACCTTTATAATGCGGTACATTTTTCCGCTGTAACTACTAGGCTCTTATGTGCATACACAGTATCTTGTACATATTCATAAGTGCAAACAGATTAATTTACACCCTTTCCAGAACGTGTATGTTAATGATGGTCTTACGTTTTCCATTTATAATACGGGTAATTGGATGATGTTTCCCATTT
>JANDBE010000028.1:29234630-29246436 GCA_024320915.1 Erigeron philadelphicus
AAAAATGAATAGGTTTGTTTTATGCTACCATTGATGGTATTGTATTTTCTTGATTGTTAAGAGTGTGCCCGGATGAGAAGGGATTCCCTCAAGTTATCTTAACATGACTAGTCATGTTAGGGTAATTTTGACATTTGATTTTCAATCAAGGGATAAGATTTAAAGATGATATTTGAATCATGTCCCTTGTTTTTTAATCAATGGTCAAGATTTCTTTAACTTGACTCGAGTTGGGAAAGTAACTTGAGTGAATCCGAATCCCCACTCTGCCTGGATTGACATGTTTTTTTTCCAGCGTGATACATGATTACCAGGTTGTATTTTCAATGTGGTACCATACTTTTGGTAGTGACACTGACAAAGTGACAGTGACATTTTTGTTGTACTTTTCTGAAAGTGGTAGCTATCACGGCGATCCAGTACGTAACTACGCATAACAAGTAGCTAGTTGGTTATCAATATGTCAACAGTCAATACTACAACTGTTATTTTTCCGCCTGATCATTAACGCTACTCTTAAGCTGCTAAATGTTTTAAAGGGTTGGTTTAAGATTAATGGGCATAATGGCGCCAGATTTTTTAATTCAGAAGTCTGACCGGTGACCATATCAAGTTGCCCAATTGGCTAGCTAGTGGCATCTAGATGCATTTAATATATACTAGCCAACAATAGATTTTATAAATGTGTATGGCAGAATGGATATGGGTTTGACACTTTGACGTGTTGTTTTGGTCAACCATGCAAACTCTACATATATTATCTTTTCTGACTTTGTGTTTAGCTCGCGGTCCCCCTATCGTGTGTGTGTGTGTGTTGTTTGACTATAACAACTTTTAATTTGACCTTGAACTAATCTACAAATTAATCAACTAAACCCGTGTCTATATGAACTTAAGTTATTGACCAATGACCATGCACATAGTTTTGGACAAATGAACTTGTCTAACGAACATTACAATAACAAATTAAGTTAAGTCTTTTCTAGAAGTTCATAGATTATTATATCATTAAGTTTGTTGATTTGGTTGTTATAAGGATGATTAGTAACGATCAATAATAAAGCATTCTGGCGGTCGCTTGAAATTGATTAATTTATATAATACACATCAGGACTAAGTTCATCTAAATGAATTCAACCCATACAGTATGTATCAAACTTTGTAAATTTGTTATCTGTATGTATGGGATCTCCTATAACTTGTAAACTATCCATGTGGCCGGTTTTGATGACATGGCAACATATATGTATGTCATGTAAGCACAAATAGTTGTTAACAATGAAGAGGTAACCAGATACATAAACTAACATGAATTGATTGAAACTTTGATGGATACAATAGAGTGATAGACAGTTTGAAAGCTGGATGCGTAATGTATATAGCCAAATATGAAAACTTTGATACATTTTTATACCTTTAACCAGTCAACACCAATGTTATGACAATTTATTTATGACTTTTTATGTATGTTATAGTTGAGGCACTTCAGACAATAGCCTCAAAGCTACAATATAGTGGTTGGCAACCTGCTAGAGATTCATGCAGCTCAGGTAGAGGACTAAACAACACAATTTCTCTGAACAGACGGGGGCTTCTTGATTACGGTAGCAATGTAACTTGTGACTGTAACAGCACTGTTTGCCACATAACACACATGTAAGGATCCGTCTATCTGTATTTTCTTTTTCCAATATGAACCAGAATGTATTTACTCCATCAACCGTTACCATCAATATATGTATTTAGGATGATTCCTATTCATATTAGATATTAGCACTAATCATATATATATATATAATTGCAGACAGTTAAAAGGGCTCAATTTGACAGGAACTTTGCCCGAAGAATTTGCAAATCTTACTTTTCTGCAAGAAATGTAAGTAGTAGTTTCTTCTCTCCCTTCTTTTTACTTCATTCAATTTCTAAGCTGCAATGAATTCAAAATTGTGGTATATAAGTAGTGTCTTATCAATTACATGAGCACTCGAAAATGACATCAGTTGAATTTTTATTGGTAAACAGAGAGCTGTCTCGCAACTATATCAATGGCACTATTCCTGCACGTTTTGGTCAACTTCGTATTAACTTTATGTAAGACTTACTCCTTGCTTCATGTTTTCTGAACTTTAACTCAGACATGGTGTATGTGCTCTTGACACTTATTTTCATTTCAGGAGCCTTTTGGGGAACCGCATCAGTGGTCCCATACCTGAAGTAATAGGCGATATATCTACACTTGAGGAGCTGTAAGTAGAGACCCTTTACCTTACAGTTCTATCAAATGTGACACCTTTTTTTGGTTTTTATAACTTTGACCTCTATAACAGAGTCATAGAAGACAATTTGCTTGGAGGACCACTTCCTCAAAGTATCGGGCGTTTGACTCGCTTGAGAAGATTGTAAGATTCATGTTCACCTGTACAATTTCAAGCAATGTCATGTTTTTCTTTTGTAGTCTCTGCATTTTTAAACTGCTGATGGTTTTTCTTGTAGTCTTGCTTCTGCAAATAACTTTACAGGAACCATACCGGAGTCGTATGGCAAGCTGACCAACTTAACAGAATTGTAAGTCATAGAGGTCTATATTTTGTTTCTTTTGACCCGGGAATTGAAATAGTGATTCATTCAAAAATATATCAAATTTTGAGTCTTTTACTCTTCTTGCAGTCGGATGGATGGGAGTTCATTATCTGGGAGAATACCTGATTTTATCGGGAACTGGACAAAACTCGAGAGACTGTGAGTACTGTTTTTTTTTTTTGTTAACAGTTAAATCTTCACAAGCATTTAATATTATATAATCTGATGTGCAGTGATTTGCAAGGAACTTCAATGGAGGGACCAATTCCTTCTACAATATCTCTGTTG
Source organism: Erigeron philadelphicus (assembly GCA_024320915.1). NCBI lineage: Eukaryota > Viridiplantae > Streptophyta > Magnoliopsida > Asterales > Asteraceae > Erigeron > Erigeron philadelphicus. The sequence continues at coordinate 29,237,499 of JANDBE010000028.1, forward strand.
ACCAATTTAAAGGAATTGTAAGCACATTATGTTTGTTGAGTTTCATCAAGAAATGTGGTGGTAATGGATTTGAGACTTGAACTTACTTTATGTATGTGTTATGGTCATCAGGAGGATAAGCGATTTGGCTGGATCGTCAAATACGAGATTTCCAAATCTGCAAAATATGACAAATATGCAGCGACTGTGAGTTGATTACGTAGCTATGTGAGGGAGTGAAAAATTACGAGTTAGCATGCTAATGTGTTCTAAATACATTTTTCCTGCAGCTTCCTGAGAAATTGTTTGCTTACTGGTTCAATACCCGAATACATAGGACAGATGAGTTCTGTGAAGAACTTGTAAGTCTATATACTAGCTTACGAAAAAAAAAATTATTGAGATTTTGATTCAATATTGTAACTTTGTTTCTTCCACATGATCCATGCTCTTTTAATGATTTAGAAGAGAGAAAAGTTTCATCTAAAGTTCTAAACTATAATTTGTGTCTGCAGAGACTTCAGTTTCAATCAACTGACTGGACCAATACCTGATTCGATTCAGAGAATAAGCTTTGAGACCTTGTAAGCAGCATGTTACACCTGCATACGATATATTTCACATTCCGTTACTTTATAGTGAAATATAAGATTGACTTTTGTCCATGGATGTAGGTTCCTGAATAACAACTCGCTCTCTGGAGAGATACCTGGATGGGTATTTAGCAACAAAGAAAAGATGTAATTGATCACCCTTAACTTTTATTCTAATGCTATATTTTGTCAGTAAATGTGACAGTATTACAAGGACGCATGGTTCTATCACCTCTAGCTACTATAACTAGCCGACATTTTTGTTGCAGTGACCTGTCGTACAACAATTTTACACGGACTCAACCGAGGACTTGCCAGTCATCTAGCTTGTAAGTTCTTTTTTTTTTCCATTTAAACCCCTCTTTTCTATTTTAGAGCATCACTTTTTATTATTGCTTATTACTTGGTACTACAGAAATCTTCTTTCAGCTCTCTCACCCTCAGCTGAAAACAATAGGTATGTCCTATCACCAATTACACACACAGACACACAGAGCACTGTTGAATTATTTACTCTGATGTCGCCTAACGAAAATTATGTTATAGAGATTCTTGGTGTTTGTCGGACCAACTTACTTGTAGCAGAAACCCTGAACGTAAGGCTAACAAAATAAGCATTTCCTTTCTGTTTCTAGTAGAGGTGGCAAAATGAATGGCGGGTTAAGTGGAGTTACAAGTTCACATTGGTTTGGATTGAAACAGGAAATTTAATCTTCTAGTAACGGGATGGGTTTGCAAGTTAACACTTTTTTTCCACTTTTTATTTTTTTGTTAGAAAATAATGTGTTACAGTAATTCAAGTATTATAATAATGATCTTGATATTGAAATAACGCGATGTAACTTGGGTGCTTTCCTCGCGTTTCAATTTTTTTTGCTTTTCTTCATTTTAACCCTTGGAGATAAAACAAACCTGAATTTCACCGTTTATAAGGGAATCGGTTATATTGCCACCTCTCCATTAAGTTTTACTATTTCTTAACTTCTTCACAATTGCATCTTACATTGCAGGTTACTCTTTGTTTATTAATTGCGGTGGAAGCAGAACAGACTTTGAAGGAAATGAATACGAGGAAGATTTAACCAACGAGCAATCTTACTTTTATGCTAGTCAGGAACAATGGGCTTACAGCACCAATGGTAATTTCATGGGCACTGATAGTGCTCCATTTGTTGCAAGCAGCAGAACAAATGTGACAGGTGGAGATATATATAATTCAGCTCGTTTTTCTCCCGCTTCACTGAGGTACTTTGGACTGTGTATGCGAAAAGGGAGTTATAAAGTGAGACTGCACTTTGCTGAAATAAGTTACACAGAGGACATGACATATAGTAGTTTGGGAAGACGATATTTTGATGTATCAATCCAAGTAAGTGACATGCAAGTTTTTTGTTTTGGCAAATTGTATGATTCATGTAACGGACTTTGTTCTGATCACCTGTGACGTGGCAGCTGAAGTAACATTGACCCTGTTTTGTTCTAGTTTCCTGAAAAGGCACCTGAAATATTAAACCACTGACATGGTGGTCCATTGGCAAGGACTTGTGTCTCTCAATTGAGAGGTCACAAGTTCTATCCTAAGCTTAAACTCCCTAGTGGCCACAGCGGTTCACCCGCTTGGCTCGCAAAGTGAGCCGCCTTGGGATTAGTCTGCTCTGAAAGCGGGTGGGATCACCCAAGCTCGTAAGAGGCCAAGATAAATGATAGTAATAATAATAAGAATCATTAACTTAAAACCCTTAATTAACTAGTTCTGGAAATTTGAGCCAATTTGTGAGTACAAACAAAGTTAGTTATCGAAGCATATACTAGCCCAGATCTTTATTTCCCTTTATTCAATTGACCTGTTTTTGTTTGGACTCTGTGTTTGAATTGGAGAACTAGTAACAAAGTTATTTGGTTTTTCATGTAGGGGGTTCCGCGATTAAAAGACTTCAACATCATGCAAGAAGCTAATGGATCTGGCAGGGGTATCTACAGAGATTTTGATAATGTTATTGTTGATGGTAGCACTATCGACATCCACTTGTACTGGGCAGGGAAGGGAACTACCGCAATTCCTGACCGAGGTGTATATGGACCTCTTCTATCCGCTATCACAATAACACCAAGTCAGTATAATCTTTCTATTTTGTTGTTTTACTATCAATTTTCGTACTTTAAGTAGCTAAGTATAACCTACTTACTACCCCTTCTTGCAGACTTTGACGTCAGTACAGGAGGAGGACTTTCTGCTGGAGCTATAGCTGGAATTGTGATTGGTTCATGCGCATTTATCGGGCTAATCTTAGCTATACTTTGGTGGAGAGGTTATATAGGAGGAGACAAAGAAGATAAAGGTAAGAACAATATTTACAAGATTTTAGGTTTGGGATAGCAGTTTTTAGAAGTTGCAAAATTGGGTGGGATGGGTAAATGGCAAAATGTCGGGTTGTACCAGTTCTTTTTAGTGTGGGTTGAAATAGGCTGTATTAGCCTGAACCATAAGCACTTTTTCTCCATAATAATAACAATTAGAAAGAAGATTTAGGAAGTGATATTTCATTGAAGATGCTAAAGATTTTCAATCCGTTTGACACATTTCTGTTTTAGCAAAATTTTCTGTTTGACCTGTTTTAGGATAGAAGACCCAATGACCCGTTCAAAAGTAACTGGACCAAAATTGCCACTTCTAGTTCTTGTATATTTTTTTTTATCTTTTTAACGTACTTTCTAATTCTAGCTTCTTCTAATCGTTATCCCCATCACAGAGCTTCGCGCACTCGAATTACAAACGGGTTATTTTAGTCTAAGGCAAATCAAATCTGCTACTAATAACTTTGATCCTGCTAATAAGATTGGTGAAGGAGGGTTCGGACCAGTTTACAAGGTAAAAATAATCACTCAGAACATGAAATTTTGCTTACATGTATATCTGAGGTGGTTATATAATAGTTTTATTTATCTGCAGGGTGTACTTCCAGATGGATCTGAGATTGCTGTTAAACAATTATCTGCCAGATCAAAACAAGGGAACCGTGAATTTGTCACAGAAATAGGCATGATATCCGCTTTACAGCACCCAAATCTTGTTAAGCTTTATGGCTGTTGTATTGAAGGAAAAGAGTTGCTCCTTGTATATGAATACCTGATAAATAACAGTCTCGCACGTGCCCTTTTTGGTAAATATGAGTATACGACTATCAACTATTTCCTGTGTCGATATATGTTTAGGAAGAAGAATTACAATCTGTTATTTTGTATAGGCCGTGAGGACCAGAAGCTCAATTTGGACTGGTCAAGAAGAAAGAAGATATGTATGGGAATCGCAAGGGGCTTAGCCTATCTCCATGAGGAATCAAGGTTGAAAATAGTTCATAGAGACATCAAGGCCACCAATGTGCTTTTAGACAAGGATCTTAACGCCAAGATATCTGATTTTGGATTGGCAAAACTTGATGAAGAGGAGAATACTCATATAAGCACTAGAATTGCTGGAACAATGTGAGCCCTTATGATTCTATTTCTCATTTTTCTTGCCCTTGTACTCGAATTTCTAGAACTGGTTTTAACTAAGATGTTTGAGGTGTAAATTTCTAGAGGATATATGGCTCCAGAATATGCAATGAGAGGATACTTGACAGATAAAGCCGATGTTTACAGCTTTGGAGTTGTTTTACTAGAGATCGTTAGTGGAAAAAGCAATACAAATTACAGGCCAAAAGAGGAGTTTGTTTACCTCCTTGATTGGGTAAGTTTAATCTCTCAAACTGTTAGTAGTATTCTTTCCGAAGTTTAAAGGGCAAGATGGGAATGTAACATGTAACATGTTAGTACCATCCAGCTAGAGAGGACTGCAATTCTGCAAAAACATATTGAATAGTTCTTTATTTATTTTACAGCAACTGAGAAAATTGAATCGCTTAATATAGACTTTCTCAACCCGTTTGACTTTTTCCTCTTTTAGCCAAGTTTTTATTATTGACCGTGAGAATATAAACAACTCAAGCCGACACATTGATTTTCAACTGATAACTTTCATTTTTCTTGTGAAGGCATATGTCCTACAAGAGCAGGGGAGTCTTTTAGAACTAGTGGATCCTGGTCTCGGTAAGTACTCCAAAGATGAGGCAATGACCATGCTGAACTTATCCCTCTTATGTACCAATCCATCTCCAACCCTTAGGCCAAAGATGTCAGCGGTGGTCCAAATGCTGGAAGGTAAAATCCCCGTTCAGCCACCATTGATCAAAAGTGTTGCAGGGAACCCTGATATGAGGTTCAAAGCCTTTGAGATGTTGTCACATGACAGTCAGACACAAGTCTCCACTATCTCAGCAGATAGCCTTGGTCCTAGGAGCATCTCGACTGATGGTCCATGGGTAGATTCGTCAATCTATAATGATGAGTCGAAGGAAAGTTCAAATTCTGAAAAGAAGCTGCTTCCTGATAATGACTCCAATGTATGAATTTGCAAGCTTAATGATGGTTTCTTCATTTATATGATAAAATTGTATAAATTTATGTCCCACTAGAAGCGTCATTTTTTGAATTTTCGAAGTTTAATTTTTCTAACTTTGACCTTAAATAGTTTTCTCCGTGTTAGATAATACTTGATGAAAGTTACATGAGCCGATTGTGTTTTACTAGTCTTTTCATTTGGTATAGCTTTCATACAGTATTTTATGTAACACGAAAAAATATATTTAAGGTCAAACTTTAAAAACTAAGACTTTGGATATTCAACATAGGACATTTCTAATGAGACGAACGGGGCATGTATTATATATTTATTTGAATTATAGTTGTAGATATTTAACTGCACATGTTTTTGCATAGATTTGCTTATTAAGATCATCAAAGCACATTCTTTCCTCAGCTTCCATTGCTCCTTACTCATCTCAGACAACTACATATGTGAAACTGAACGATACATGTTTTTTCGACTAAAACTGCAAACTAAGCTCTCAAAGTTAAGAATATAGAAATAGAAAATAAAGAGTATTTTCGTTTGATGTTACCCTTTATTCACAATTAGGTTTATTTTCTATGGGATCCCGAAGTCGAATTATCACGGTATCACGGATGACAATGAATCGGATAAAATGATAAATATCAGGTGAAGTCATGCCAACATCCACATCCATATTCTTTTAAGTAAAGTAGATGTTTATTGTTGTATTGTGAATTATTGATAATTTGGGTAACATAGATAATTAACAAAACAATCATTTAATAAAAAAATACAAGCTAAACTTGAAATAATAAAGCATATATTACATAAAGTTCCTAGAACAAGCATAAACATAAACAAGATGCTAGTATGTTCCCCTTAGTTTGTTGCCAACATCACATGGATGGTCTTCAATCCTCATGTGATGTGATCATTCTTCTCCAGCTTATCGGCAAACCGTCTCTCCTTCACTTCCAGCTTGTTTCCTTAAATTTGAGAGGAGTGATAGATAACTGTACTAGTACTGATCCAATTGTGATGGCCAAAAAGCTGATCATAATGCCGTTGAAAGACTTGTACTTTTTTCTTCCTCCACTTTTTCCATTAACTCGAAATAACATGCTTCGACAATTGTTCATGAAATATCAACAATTGTTCAAGATTCTCTCTGCTTCACACATTTATGAGACGAATAAATGCCTACATGTCCTATTAGTATCAGCAGCAGTTTCCTCCAGCCATATCAAGTCAGTTGCATCAAGGGTCATATTACATGTTGCATTTTTAGTAGTTCATTTAATAAACTTAAGATATACTCTTTAGAAAACACATCTTTAGCTGCATGGATTACGACATTAGGTAAATATATTTGGGAACATACTTAACATAAAAAAAACTTAAATCGAGGAACCAAACTTAAGTAACTCGCATTGATTCGATCCATCTATTCGAACTCTTTACCAAGACTATCAGTCATTAGGTGACTGCTCCGTATTGCATTTTATCTGCAAAAAACAAAGTTCAGATAGATATTAAAAGCTAGACATTAGACAACACCTACAATGGTAAAGTATTCATCTGTCTATACTATATGTGGTGAATTCGATCTAATTATCTATGATGGCCTAATTTAGGTTACCATTTGTTTTTAATGGGCCAAATGGGTAAAAAGAAAATAACTAGCTTGAAATGGCTCAACAGATCAAAAGTCCTCCAAAGTGTTATTTTGATACAGAAAATCTGCGATACCATTTTACTGCAATAGATTACTATTGAAACTATAACTGTTTTGTCACGATATTCAACACCCGAACTATTTATAAAGTTTGTAAATGTGGTCTTAAATTGTTTCATGTCAACCCAACCCGGCTTTGACCCATTACCCAACCCACCAAACCTGCAAAGTTTAGTGTAATTCAACAAGAAAAATAGGTGTTTACTGAATCAGAATGTCCATGTCAACATACCTAGTTTTTGAACTCCCAAGAGTAAGCTCAAGATCATCAGACCCAAAAACCTCATGGATCTTTTCTCCTTCCCATGGCTTCACCCTCCCTCCAGTATTGCAACCAAACGCAAATTCGTCGGAAACTAATTCCGCCATTGGGATGTCAGCATTGTTATCAAACCCTGAAGGAATTGCAGGAGAGCAGTTTCCACTTTGTCCAGGAGTCCACATTCTTGATGCACCAAGAGACATACCAGCTTCCTTAAATCCAAATGGATTCGACGCTACAAGATTAAAAGTTGGTGATGTAGGACGAATTCCAGAGAACCATTCAGAGTTAGTTGCACCCCATATGTCATTAGTTTTGATACGTGTAGGGGATCGAGCAGTAGGAGAGCTCATGGGTGGAGTAACGGGTGCACTAATGGATCCAGAGTGGATGTAAAAATGTGGAAGTTTGGTAGAGTGTGATGTTGAGGAGGATGAAGAGGAAAGATTCTTAAGCCATGGTATGAGTGAATCAGGGTGTGCATTGGGTGCGTAAGAGGAGGATGGGCTCGCAATGGAAGAGGACGGTGGGCTTGGGTGATAGGAAGCGTAGGGGCTTGGCTGGTATGATGAGCACGGGCTTGCTGATGCAGATCCACCAGCTTCTGCTGGCTCCAAAGGCTTGCATCCCTGAAGATGGTAAAACAAGATTACATAATGCAAAATTGTGGTAAACTCCTAAACGTGCCAATTTTGACTCATTTTCTAATTAATGAATGCATGAGTCATTCGGATCATATCCTGCCTCTAAAAGGTCAAATGGGTAAAGAAAAACGGGTCAAAAGTCACTATATTGTATTTTGAGTTGTTATTATGTCCAAAATACTCGATGGTGAATTATTGCAAACAGAAGTACATATACCTAATGAAAATAGCAACTTTTTTAACAAACTAACTCACTTTCGAAAGGCTGAAATTTGTAAATGCAGAGCAATGTACAAAAGAAATAATTAAAGAAAGATTAGTCCAGAATGAAATTTTCAGCTCTGGTAGAAGGAAGAGACTGATTTATTGTTCCAGTTTTGCTGCATAATAGTACTAAAATGACACATACTGAATGATATATATTTGTCCAAAGCATTCAATGGATAATACATGGATTTTGTTCATTCTTTGGTTTAATTTTAACCTTTGATCATGTCAAATATAAGCATCAAATTTTTAGACATGTTTGTAAGTATATCAAATTTATCATATTTAACATTTTTCTCAATGATCTATAAGGTTAACCGGAGTGGGGCGGTTGGAGGGGCAATACACCCAAATTTCGCCGGTAGGTCGCTTGCTACACCACCCCCACTAGGCGATATGCATAACAAACGATCCCCATGGTTTGCCAATAAAAGTGTTGACTAATTAATGTAAGTCGAGCCAATCACAACGAAGTATGTTTTTTACTCTCTTATTTTTATTTCCTCAACCAATCATTAAGAGTTTTAGACTACCTAATCATCTTTTTTTTTTCTCACGCAACCCATAACAACCCCAAATGCCACATGGCGCTATGTGGTGCAAGTTACCAACCCTAGCAATACCACTCATTTTAGCCTAAAGGGGAAAGGTTTTGTCTCTTTAAGAGGTTATATAATCACTAAGGGGGATGGCAACTCACCTTCCATTCTCTTTTCCACAACTCACTTTTAACCAATCATATTATGTCACCTCAATTCCACCACTCATTTACCACTCATCCGAATTTTGTTGGCATCCGACCACTCACTTTACCACTCACTACTATATAATATATTTAATAAAAAGTAAACTAAAAGACAAAAAAATGTCAAATCATATAGTAATGATTGGAACAAAATGGAAGTTAGAGTGAGTGGTCCGACCACTCAATTTGACGCCACCACTCGTGGTAGAAGGTTGGCGGCGGTGTTCCAACGTGGTGCCACGCCCACCACTCGCCTATCTTCCAACCATTGCCAACCCCCT
>JANDBE010000028.1:29264491-29275642 GCA_024320915.1 Erigeron philadelphicus
AGTTAGGTTTCGAACATTTCCTAGACCATTTTCAAGACCTAACAAAGTAATCAGGTTTAAACTCGAGACCTCTTGTAAGGATGGCCGGCTCGACGAGACTCGAATAACACGATTAACTTTTCTACTCATTTGAGGCTTAAACCAAGCAGGTCCAAAAAGTCAACGAGTCAAACAAAAACTCAAATTGTGGTGATATTATGCCCTGTATATAAATATAAATAAAATAAAAAACATATAAAATCCTTCATAGACAGAAAAGAGAGGGCGAAAAAAAGGAGGGTAAATGGAAATGGCGGGAAATCAAAGAATAAGCAGATAAATAAGTAAATATAATCTTATTTGTAAATAATAGATCCAGAAAAACACACATAAATCAGCGGGAGTGATAAAAAAGGAAATGGGGGATATTGAAACCCTAGGTATTCTTGACGAAATTCAAGCCCTTGTTTCCGATCAGCTTCAAGTGGTATCTTTCTATCTATAATCTATTTCTATAATTCTATATTTATATCTATATCTATATTTAAAGATTAACTATTGAAATACGGACTATGTCATATTTCTGATTAATCTAGGTTAATGAATTGGTATACTATTTTTTTATACTAAAAACCCTAACTAAAAGCACCTGAATGATTTTGGTAAAATTGGACTTTTGAATAAGAATAATCGTAACGATTTACTATCTATTTGACCTTTTAGAACATGTAAATCGTTGCCGTGGCACTGACAACTTATATCGAGCTAACTACGTCAGCATGAAAATTTGCACATTTGTCACTTACTTGATGAAAAAGGTTGCAGGGATAGAGATACATATTATAGCAAAGAATCGAAATTTTTGTACTATTCTTTCGATTAGGAATGCTACATAACAATGCATTAGACTATAGACATTTTGCTGTGATTTGTGTGTTGGAAGTTCATATTTTTATTTTGGTGTAATGATCTTTTAGTTAATGAGCTGCCATTGTTTGTATATGACCTTTTATAACTTGTAAAACGTTGACTTTGTTGATGCTGGATGTGGTTAAATTATAATGTTTTTACGTCACGTTAATGAAATTTTTTAAATGTTTTAGCCAAGAGATGTGTATGTTGGAAAGAAATTGATGTTTGATAAATAAAAATGTAAGTTATAACGCTCAATATATATACTGTAGTAAAATTTTTATACTTGATTATGTTTGTATACAGTTTGCACTCTTCTAATTGTAGATGTAATTTTTATCTTTGAGTTCATGGTTGTTTTTGTTAGGTTTCGTACAAGTGGCTGAGTAGGAACTATTTGGTGTCATCAAATACTGCAAAGAGGTGAGTTTTTTTCTGTCTTCCATTTTTGGATCGTTTTTGGGTCGGGTTTACTCGTTTTTATGAAAGTTCGAATAACATGTTTGTGCATAGGCTGCTTCAAGAGTTTGTGGATAATCATGGAAGTCAACTGGAAGTTATATATTCGCTATCTGGATGGCTGAGAAATAATCCAGAAGCCTACCATGTAAAGCTGGTTTTGCGCTCTAAGCTTTCAGGTCAGGTTCTGTATTACTAGTTTGACAACAAAATGTATTTTTCTGTTTATAATCGCTTCTATGCTTCTCCGACATTAAGGATGTTCAAAGTTTATATCTTTTTTGTGCAGAAGCCAAAGAGGAATTTGGTGAAGGTTGCTCGGTTCAAGTTTATAGTGTCCAAGCTTGTGTTCCTAAGGATCCAGCAGTTATTTGGAATACTGAATTTATACAATCAGAACAGCTCTTTAAGGAGCCTCCAAATGTTGTTAATTGCTTGCGGGATAATAGGTGGGCTTGTCATGTTTAACTTATGTTCATTACTAGGTCGCTACATATTTAGGTTCTTCACATTTGTCTTTTTCTTTCTGTAGGTTTTGTGGGGTTTCAAATTCATTTGTAAAACGCAGTATTGAGGGAATGCCTATAAGCAGCGCAGGTCCTTCGTTACATAATGTAGGAATCGCGGGACCATTACGAGCTACTACTTCTAATCAAACTTTCAACACTTCAGTTCCCCAAGAAAAAAAGGTTGAGCAGTTGGACCCCAACCCTAAACCAGTTGCAAAAAAAGAGCAAGTTTCTCTATTGCCTGAGAACAATAAGAAAGCCCAGAATGATAAAAGCTCTTCTGGGACTGCGAGCTCATTGGCTAGTATGTGGGGTCGTGCTTCTGCAAAACCAAAACCCGATTCTGCCTCAGTAAAAACCGACAACATTGTCCCTTTTTCTAATGGTTTGTTTACTTTTAATTACTAGCTGAAAATGTTATATTGTTATATGTTTAATTAAATGAGCTATCTGACTACACTAAACATCTGCAGATGCTCAGATACAAGCAAATGAGTTGGCAGAGGATGAAAGCAGTGACGACGATGCTCGGAAAATGAACCGTAAGAGAGGATCTAATGGTGAAGGAAATAATAGAAAGAGGAGGGTTGTCATTGATTCCTCTGATGAAGAGGATGAGATTCCCGATGCAGTAAACCTTGCCTCACCAGATCCTCCAAAAAAGCAGGCTGATTCAAAGAAAAGTTCTAGAACTTCGGATTTGGAAAACAAAAATCTTGATTTTGACGAACAAAAAGAAGAGAAAGTGAAGGTTAAGGAGGAGAAGGTACCAGATGTTCATAAGCCTATAGTGAAAGAAGAAAGTCATGACACAGAAAAGAGGAATACCACTTCAAATGAGAATAGATGCCCTGACAAGGATGAGGTAAATCAGAAGAATAAAGCAAGCAATGCTGCTCAAAATGTGCCTAAAAAGCGAAAAGTTTTGAAGACACGTATCGATGAGCGTGGGAGAGAAGGTATGATTTTGTAAAAGGCTTTCTTCATGTTTTATGATGATTTGTTTTCTCCAAAACCTAAGGTTGAATGCATTTCTGTGTTTGCAGTAGATGTGGAAACATGGCTGGGTTAGGAAATGAAAAAAACAAGATTGGGTTAAAATTTGGTCAAGTTGGGTGATAACCCGAAACAAGTTTGGTTGCGGGATAACCTCAAACAAGTTTGGTTTGGTGATAACCTGAAACATGTTTTTTCCAACAAATACTAATGCTTTAATAATTACTTGGTGTGTCAACTGTCAAGTACGACTATAAAATTGTACTTCTTGATTAATTGATCTATGAAGGTTAATTCATCAAAAGTACACATTTTGGTAACTTTCGACCTCTTTTCTTGTAAGAAAGTTTGGTATGATTTATCTACTTGACCCCTGTTATTAATATACCATAACCCAACCGACCCATTCATGCACGTATAGGGGTCGAAGTTGCTACTTTTTGTTAATAGGAACTTTAGCTAAACAAATTTAGTCGAACTTGCCCCTGAGCCCTGAGGAATTAATATCTTAAATAGAGAAAAGGTAAAAATGACTTGCATTCATGATAGAAGTTTCTTTGTTTGTGACAAACTTGCCAAAGGTAGTCCTGACAGATATTTCCCATACCACGTTATATGTTACCGAAGATTAAAGTTTAATTTAGTAAAGATTGTGGATTACTTTTCTCTGTTTGTTAGTAGTGTATCTTTTACCCAGCATTGTTAAACATCCTTTCATATAAGAGACAACCCAATATATGTGTCTCTTGCCTGCATTTAGTTTTGGTTCGCTTGGAGATATGCTTTAGAAGTGTATCGTTCGTTTGGCTTGCTGGTTGGGTTCTGGTTCATATTTGAATAACAGCTATAATGGTAATTTGCAAGTAAGTTGAATTAGTTATCCCGAAATTTCGTTTTAGATCATTTTCTTTCTGCCCTTAACAAGTCGCTGTCAGCTGTGCTCATTACCACTAAATTAACTTTAGGTTTCACTTTATGCTAATTAATGCTTTTTATTTTACATATGTATGTTTTATTTTGAGTTTTGACGATGTATACTTCATCTTATTGATTGTTTTTTAGTAACTGAGGTGGTCTGGGAGGATGATGAGAAAGAGACAAAGCCTGATGATAAAACAAGCAAAGAAAAAGTTGACAATAATAATGCAAGCAATGTTGTGAACAGGTGATAACCATTTGAGTTGTTCAGTCTTTATCTATACTAAATCATATTGGATAGTATATCATGGTTGCCTATTTTAATACTCTTCCTAAGCGGTTTCTTGGCCTTTTAAAGTTTGGTTTGTACACAATGGTGTTAGAAAGATAGAACTTCAAATGATTAAAAAGTTATGATGCTTTCATTTAGATTTCTGGAGATGGATATTAAACACAAACACACTATAGTCATCAACATATATGCTTTCACATTCTACTTCATGAGTTTTTTTTTCAATTTTAACCATTAGCTCATTAATTTTCACTGCTCTTTTATGTTGGCTTCCGTAATTCTTTGTGTTAATGATGTTACATTGACATAAAGGATAAGTAACAGTAGATAAACATGATGTTACAATTTACTTAGATTGTTGAATATGTTGTTTTTGAAATAATAAGTAACACATTAATTATCATGAAAACTGGCTGGGTCAACCAACCTATTCCTGCTTGTTCCATACTAAAGATAGAGTGCTTCTATCCAAACCTTTTTGACGAGATGCCCAACCCGCCTATGTTACCACCTTTAATAACTGCGCTGAGATTATAGGCTGTTTTTACATTCTAGAAGAGGATATGAATAGAGTATGTTATTCTCATAGTTGGATATTTGAATTCAGGCCCCCTGCAGCAGTTCCTAAGAAGTCACCTGCAGTTGGTAATGCCCCATCACATGCAACAGGCAAAGCAGGAAACAAGAAAGCCGCTGCTAAGGATCCTAAGCAGGGGAATATCATGTCTTTCTTTAAGAAGAAAGTTTAACCAGGCAAGTTTGCAGGCTTTCGCGAATATCCATGGAACTGTAATTTTGATTATGTAGGGTTTTATGTTGTTTCTGCTTTATCTCTGGTGTACCCAATCATGTTATCCCCTTCGTATTTTTATTTTTGTACATTAAAATTAGGAGTTAGGCTTTCAAGTTTACACAAATACACGAGTTGTAATTTATTTTTTCATAGAATTGTTGGAAAACATCACAAAAATATGCCTAAAAACTATCAGAAAGTGATACTTAAGGTATTGGTATCACAATGAAATCTTAAGCCTGGAAAAGTTCAGAAGTAAAACTGAACCAGGTCCAAAAAACTACTCAAAAGTTTAGCTATGATTGTACTTGTGCTTCATCTTCTTTCATCTCAGTTGTATCAAGTTTGTTGGTTCGCTCAACACATACCTCGGTATTTCATATTTGGTGCCTGCAAATATGGAGAAATTTGTTTAATATTTTTCATAGAAAATTTCTATCTGAAAAATTATTCAGAATGTGAACAGGGTGCTTGGAAATGGAATCTGAAGATCATTGCTATCTATGGGTTACAACCCGGTAATGCATCTGATCATCAGTTCCAGGTAGAGGAAGACATGAAAAAGAAGAGATGTGTAAAAGTAACACCTCCTTCATCATAACAAACTGTCATGTCAGATTTATGAACAACCACCCCTGCACTGTCCACAATTGCTTGAGCAAGCTCTATGTCAGCCTCAGCTGCTGCATGTATCGCGTCCCATATTTCTTTTTGCATAATCCATAAAAATTTATCAGAAAGATGCATAACAAATTGAAATTTTCAGTACATCAATGCTGTTGTAATTGAATACGCTTAAATTTTGTTTAGCTTTAATAAGTTTTAGAGCTTCAATTTGAAAATAAAAGTTTTTAATAATGTAGGTTTACAAGGAAAAAAAAGGGAAGATAAAAGTAGAACCGACCATAGTTGGGACAATTGTCCGCAAATCAGGCATTTGCGTCCTATTTTTTACTCGGGCTTTATTAGGGTCGGGTCTTGTTCATTATAAGTGTGAGCACACAGGGCCAACGACTTTTAAGGGTCTTCAGATTAGGGTCTTAAAATTTTGGAGTGCCTATATGTCACTATTAAAAAAGTCTGATCCGCATAGAAAATCAAAGTAAAATACTGCACATGGCCTCTAAATCCATTTGTCGACCTGAGATTAATACAATGAATGTAAATGTCGAAAGACCTCTTGCTTTTACCTTTTTTGCCACCATGATGAGGAGCCGTATCCCAAAACTCATCACGCATCTGCAGTAGTTGACTCCATGTAACCGGCCTTGGGAACTTCCAGGGCTTTGGCTTCCTTATCTTTTTCACCGTTCCTGCTACAGAAATGAATACGTCGATGAAGAATTTTCC
This sequence comes from Erigeron philadelphicus, assembly GCA_024320915.1. NCBI lineage: Eukaryota > Viridiplantae > Streptophyta > Magnoliopsida > Asterales > Asteraceae > Erigeron > Erigeron philadelphicus. The sequence goes on from JANDBE010000028.1 coordinate 29,270,700, forward strand.
GACCTCAGGAAGTAAGAACGAATATCGTAGAGTAACATTATATACTGGATTATGCAAAACTTACTTTTTGGTTTACTTAACGACGATCCAATGCAACCCATTCTAAGTATCTTTTAATAAGCTCAAAACTTCACAGCAGATGGAGCTTAGATCTGTGGCTATCTATGGTTATATTATAGGCACAAAAATTATTTTCCAGAAAGATTAAAATAGGAGTGGTTGGGCAGCTTCACTACTCTTTCTCGTGATAAAAAGTTTCACCTTTAAGCATTCAGATTCATGTGAAGATAGACAACTAGATTGATTAGATACTTTGCTTGGATTTAATTTATCATGTATAAACAAAAGATAAAGATCTTCCCAAAAACTGAAGCCATACATAACCAACCAATACCGGGTAGCCACACCACCTACCCATGGTACAACTTCAAAAAGCACTCGTCGTTTCACTGTACAAACAGTTAAAGCTACATGGAAATGAAAGCAACGACAAGCCGCCAAGCCGGATGAAAGAAATATCTTAAGTTTAAGTTAAGACCATGTTTGACAATGTATAGTCTACATCACTACAAATCTTTATAACTTTTAGTTGTAACGATATGATTCACCAAACTTGTTTCTCATATAACTAAACTTGGGATCGTCATAGTTGACTGGTTTTGTGTCAACAGGCTTTTGCTCACCTCCATACGCAGCTTCAGCTCGTTTATCTCTAGACCGATGCTTTGTTCTTTCCTTCTGGCTCTTGGATCGAACATGAGGAACCTCACCACTAGCCCCGCTATAAAACTCGGCATATTCTTCTCTTTTGGAGACTCTATGCTTGCTTGGATCTTTTATGCTAGATGATCTGAGTTTAGCAGGCTTTGTTTCTGCAACTTTTTCATTTGGATTGTGGGCATGACGGGTTTCTGAAAGAGGGGTTGGAGTTCTGTGCTTCTGTACCAATGGTGGCTGCTGAGCAAGTTCATCTTCAGGCATTACAAGATGATCTTTTAGCGGAGTGAGGCCTCTTCTAGGACTGTTGAACGGGTTCCAAGAAACAAAGATGTTACCAAATCCTTCGAGGGCGAGCTTTGATAGATCCGTAACGAGCTGCCCAAACGATGGCCATCCTGCTTCTTGTTCTTCTCTAATGGTCTCCACATTTTGAGTTTTAGTGGGTTTTTCCTTGCTTGGTCTTTTAGTATCACTCCCCGCCTTATGCTGTCATATACATGCCAGATTAGCTGATAATACTTTTCAAATTTCTAAGACTATCATGATAGCATGATCTTAAAATCATAATGTGAATGGAAGGTTGAATAGAGAAGTAAGTTTAGACAGATTTCTGCTTTAATTAGCAAACTTTGTTTTCACATATAAAAACCTAACTTAGCTCCACAATTTTACGATTCTAAGTAAACCACTTTCAATTGTTATAATTCAGCATAATATGCCCACTAAATACTGTCAAAATGATCATTTGGTTACTGCTGACATCTTGCAACTTTGACCAGGTTTATTTCATTCAGGCATGCTGGAAACAGTTAACTTACAAGATCACCCCGTAATCAATTTTTAAAATCACGTAACTTTGTTTATATGTGAAACAAAGTTCGTTACGTATAGAATACTACTTGTGCAATTTGCTCCAATATAGTACTGGCCATAGGTAACTTTGACTTTGGTAAGGTCAATGGGGTTGGTGGCCAATTGGTAAAGTATTTGACCTTGGGAGGATCCACTTGGGTTCGAGTCCCACTTCCCACATTTATGGGGGTGGATTAATATTAATATGGGGTTTTTCGAGAGACCTGGTTCCATACCAGGTCGTGTCATGTCAAAGTAGGAGTAGAATAATATGCCGTTCAAAGAAAAAAAGTACTGGCCATGGGTAAATGTCTCTAAGTTAAACCAGGATACATCAGACTCTTACCACTGCGGAGAAATACGGTGAGCCATATCCTTGTTGAAGGACGCATACAGCATATCCTATCAAGATGGCGCCAATACACAAAACGAGATCTGCCATGTGTATAAAAGGTAAGACATACATTACATATATTAAAGAAACCATTGTGCATGGAAAAGAAGGTGAAAACAGCACTAGTCTTCCATAAATAACCGACATCTTATAATGGTTATATTATATATAATGTGCCCACGACATAATACTTCTGTACGTGTCTCATAATGATTTCAATTTGAAATAGAGTAACATCCAGACAATCTGAGTGAAACCCATGCAATTGAACTATTATGTTCATACTGATAAGGAAAAACCCCTGCATCAAGGCAATATAAGAAGCTTCATAAATCCTAGATCTCGAAAGCCTAATCTACGAAGAGACTTGGATATGGAATATACTCCAATAAAAACCAGAGTCATGGATTTACTAATAAATATCACAATGACACAATCTATATTCAACTTTATAAGTATATTGCCGACTGCAGGGAAGTTTAGACTGCTGGATAAAGTCAGGAATTCCTAAACTTCGTATCATAAGAGGGTGATAGGTTCAAGCAACGATATCATTCCAGGTTAAGTTATACTTAATCACATTGAAAGGTATTCAAACTTCAAACCTGTGGAAGTTATAGAACTATCTTGGTAATCACAATCCTCTTGATTCAAAGAAATTTGGCGAAGAGCTGCATTTCCTCGATCAATAACTAGCAACGAGCAGGTCGGTCTCACATAAATAACATCAAAGTCACTTGAAAACTGTGCATCTTCGCTTGGCCCGTCCCTGTACCCAGCCACATTTGATTTTCCACCTGCTATTGTCGTCACACCTACACATCAATTTGTTTTTCAATGATCTTTTTATAGAATCACTGCTGTACCCTTGAAGTATTTTTCAAAAAAGAAAAATTCAAATATCGAATTGCTAATATTACGCCTAACCTGTTTCACCAATCTTTCTAATGGCAAGATTAGAAGTATCGGCAACATACACATTTCCTTTATCATCCATAGTAACACCTTTAGGATGATCAAAACGAGCATCATTCGGTTTCCCATCTACATGTCCAGTATAACCTTGAAACGACCCCGCAATCAACCTCGCCCTACTATCTACAAATTCACAAATATACCCACCAACATTCAACACAGAATCCTAATCAATCAATCATAAAAAACTACTATTCTTTCAAACGTCGAAAGAAGCTTACATTGTGACAAAGGGGGTGTAATCCGAACAATGTTGCTATTGACTGTATCAACCGCATATAGTTCACCTTCTTGCGAAACCCGAACCGTATACGGCACAACCCCTAACTGATTTCCTTCAACTACTGTTTCTACTAAATAACCATCCTCAAATTGAAGAATATTCCCATCTGTATATATAAATATATACATATACATATATCACCAAAATACACTATATTATATATGCATCCTCAACAACAATATCAACTGAGTTTCTGAGTAAACACATCTAGTAACATATACATATATATATATATATATATATGTATATAAAAAAACCAGAAAAGATAGGTGAGAAAAGTACCTGATAATGATGATTTAGAAGATGATGACCTAGCTGTCCACTTGAAAATGGAAGATAGTTGTTTAATTACTGGGCCTGTTCATTACATTTGATTATATATAGATACAGAATAATATAATGTAAAAATAAATAAAAAAATGGAATGTAGAGTATGGTATAGTATACCAGCAGCAGCAGGGGCAGCTTGAGCTTCAAACTGAAAGATGTAAATGGAAATAATTGTTGAAAAAATTAAATAAAAATGTGAAGCATTCATTTGATAATTTTATTTTTTGTATGTTTGATTAATTTGTGTTAATAAATAGAAAAATGGAAATGGGGGTTTTTGATTGATAGTAGTGTGAGTGTGTTTTCTGTAATCCAATGGTAGCAAACTTCATACACACTTTCTTTCACTCACATCTCTCAAGGAGATACATAACATACATTGTACATACACATACTTTCTTTCTACTTTGTGTGGACTTTTTTCTTTTCTTTTTCTTTTTCTTTTTTTACCATCATTTTAATTGTAGTAGATCTAAAAAAGTGGGGGAAAATAGAGAAAGTATTATATTTTTGGATAAAGTTATTGGAATTTATTTTTTTTAGTCAATGAAAAGAAGGGAAAAAATCGGTTTGGTAAATTATTATGCTACAACAATTTTGAACAATTTCGGTTTGCCAATTTTTCTTGTTTCTGTGATGTATTGTAATTTGTCATGTTTTAACTTTTTAAATAAAGTTGATACTTTTTATTTGTTTTTTTTTTTCTTGTTTATTGTTTTATTGGCTATTTGATAGTTAAATGTATAAATAATCTTATATCTTCTCTCATGTTGATATATGATATTATTTATGTAAACTTATAAAAATGCTTTTGTAAAATATTGTTATTATTTTTTGATGGTATGTAACTATTGGTAAAACTATATATAAGGAGTCTTTGTAACTATATATATAGGAGAAAACAAAGACTTAAATATTTTTCGACCACTCAGAATATTATGTGATCCGGTTCATCATATGTATATCTTTTATCTCTAATTTCACCCTTCCACAGTAAAGTAGTACAAAGTTATCCTTAATATTTCATTATTTCATACTTAAAACAATTGTTGTATCACTTTAAGCGTTAAACTCCAAATTACTTAAACAATTTTAGGTTAATAATAACACCATAGTCGAAGACTATTAGGGTGGGAGAGCGTCTCGCCTAGGGGTGTAAACGAGCCGAGTCGAGCCGACACAGTGCTAAGCTCGAGCTCGACTCGACTACAAAACTCGAAGCTCGAAACTCGACTCGAGCTCGACCGAGCTTTAAGTTTCGAGCTCGAGCTCGAGCTCGCCTTACGTATCGACACTTTCGAGCTCGACTCGGCTCGACTCGATTAAGTATTAAATTAAGTTTTAAATCAAATTAGTCTTATAAGCTCGACAATTTCAAGCTCTATTCGA
>JANDBE010000028.1:29396162-29419153 GCA_024320915.1 Erigeron philadelphicus
AAAACGTCTCATTATAGAGGTCGTTTATTATAACATGTGTTTGTGATTACTCAAATTGTTCACACCTTCCGTTTCCGTAATGTAAAATATTTTGGGGATGTGACAAACCTGATTAAGACAACGTATGTTAGACTATTCGCTGCGAGCAATCCACCCTTTTGAATAAAAAAAAAATTAAACTATCACTCTATGTTTTGAACTGCTGGGGGATTGTCCCATATTACCTCATTAGGTGATCAACCACTAAAATATAAAAATTGCATCGGGCTGAAAAAATATGCATTTTCAAATTATTTGACAATAATATATTGTATTTCATTCGTTTTCAGTTTCAATGTTGTAATTTGATTTTTGAAGTTTTTTCTTTTCAAGTTTGAACATAAATGGTTTTTTTATGTTATACAATACTTGCATTGGAATTCAAATGTATTATTTATTACTTTTCGTCAAATATCAACACAAAAAAAGAAATTTACAATCAAAGTTAAAGTTTTTTCTTTTTAATATAAGGTCTAAATAAAAAAAAATGAAACGGAAAGGGTGTATCTTTTTCAAAGCATGCCGTATCTATATTATCCCAATAATTATCATACTTATTTTTCAAACGCAAAATCTATACTTTTTTTTTCTTTTCAAGTTTTAGTATTTTTTTTTTTGACAACCTTAATGAATTGTCATACATAACGGTCAACTAACAAGGTGTTAGAGGACAGAAACGTACAACCACCAATATCTAAAAAGATACTATTTACACGACATGCAATCTAGACACAACCGGGGACTAAAACTGTCAAGTTTGAATAAAAGTGTAATGGTGCTCGTTAAAAAAAAGGTGTAATAAATATTGAACGCAAAATAGATATGATAATTATTAACCGGACCGTGAAAGTTTATTTAAATCGAAGCAAGAATGAAAATCGAAACTGATGGTTTATCCACCTAGTGTAACTTTATGGGTCAAGAGACGAGTTAATTAACATAGGAACATAAAAGACTGTGTTAAGTGCATCGAGATCTATTTCATACTTTGTGGTTGTACACTTGTACCCCCATTTGGAATCACGTGAAATGACATGTTAGTCGCCTTATCTGTATCATTACTATTACATTAGAATAAAGTAAATGAATATTCATTTTAGCAATGGACAATGATAAATCTAATGGAAAATGATGAATGTGTTTAAAATGTAGGCCTGATAGTATGTCTAATAATAAGATTTATATATTATATATGACAAGATTAATGATAAAGATTAGGAAAGAAAAAAATGTAGAATCCATATGTCAAAAATTGAATGGATTATACATATCTATTAGGCATATTTATCATTATCCAAATCTTATGATTATTGGTTAGGAACTTAGGATGTAAAAAGTGGAAAATCATAAGGGTTAATGATTAATTTACGTGAATAAGAAGTTCAACAATAGCCTAAAGGCCTTAAACAATTGTTAGTAAAAAAACCATAAATAAAATATTGCACCTTATTAGTGGCTAGGTTCATGACTTATAGTTTGTGTGGTTCATATGATATATGTTACATCTTTTCGTTGCAATTCAGATGTTCTAATTTCACTTTAAAAGTTTGTTTTTCTTCAAAATTGAATTCAAATGGTTTTTGCTCATGTTATATGACCATATAGATGAAAATTACATTTAAAACTCATTTTATTAATATATTTTATACATAATATTTTTTTTTGAACAACAAAAAAATTATATTAATGGAAGAACAAACTAGCAAGATACTAGTTGCTAAAACATATAATATTATTACAATCTAGAAATAAACTCATACCGGGGCATTACCTGCGAGAACTTTAAAAGGAGTGAAAAAACTCGTGTCGGCAACCAAAAGAAAACACGAGAAAAACTCCCAACCAACGAGGACCGAGTCACCGGTTTTCACCTCGTGGTGTTTTTGATGAAGTCCCAACCATGACCCGGGGAACACGACCCATCCTGAGACATTAGAACTTCAAACGCAAAAAATCAAGAACAACAATAAACGGAACGAAGCATCCTCCAGAAGCAGTGATGCGACCCGTAATGTCGCTCATAAAATTATTTAAAATCAAAATTAAAAAAAATCTGACTTGAAATATCAAACTAGACAGAACGAATATGGATGATTGATTTGCTAATTAATTAACTTTTTATTATTGATACATGACTTATGTGGTTAAAATTTGTTATTCTAGTTCTAGCTTCATGGAATGGTCAAACGGCATTTTCTTTATAATGTGCTATGTACCAATGGAATCTCCCCTATCTATTTAAAAAAATATACTATCTTTATCTATATTATTTAAAAAGAAATGTTACAATTTCATAGTGGTTCCCTTATCAAAAATCAATTCATATATATATATATCAAAGTAGAGTAGTATAAGCATTTGTGCTTCAAGTGGGGTCAATGCAACAGCTTTCATTAATTTGTATTATATATTATTATTCAACAAACCGTCACGATGTAAAGAACATGATCCGTAACACACTACTAATGGACTCTTTGTATTAAAGTAAATGAATGAATGAACCCACCATAGCTATCAACCGTTATAAGCAAATAATTTAATTTAATTTGAGAATCATATGGAACACACAAATTTGTGTGGAAGGGAAAATATCAACAAACCAAAAAGTTTTCATTTATCAAAAACACATCAACCAAAATTGCATTACGAAGAGGGAATTGAAAGTAAAATTGGATCTTTCATGTCACGAAAAGGCATGTGATCTTGCCACTTGCCTTAAGAGCCGTACTCCCATAGTAATAAAAACAAAAGTGATCAATAAAAGATAAATTGAACACTTTTTCTTTTTGTCATTTTATTACAAAAATTAATACTTTTCTTTGTCATATATATATATATATATATAAAGTAAAGTTTTATATATATGAAGAATTTGTACGGTCAATTTTATATGCATGTTATGGATGACACGTATGGCAGTTGCATTTTTCCATAATTGGAAGTTGATGATGGTCCGAGGTTGAAGTTTAGTCGTTGAAGCAAAAATCTCTAACATATTGCAACTATAATCTAACTTATTTTAACTAACCTTTTACTTGTAAAGTAATGGCTCTAAGTTCCTAGAATGCAACATCTCTTAAACATGTTGTATTGTTATTTTTCTTATTTTTTGTGTTACAATATTTTGAGCCAAAAGGTTGGTAACCGCCAATCCAAATGATCACAAATGCTTGCATATCCATTATGCAAAGAGTTTGTAGAGTTGACCCATTAACTATTAAGTTGTAATTTGAAAATGGGTTTAATTAATTATAACGTCGATTGGATCAGATTATTATATAAATAGAGGAAAATTGCATGTTATAATTTTAAAAAATAAATATAATTATTACTAAATAAATCAATAGATCTTCGGATGTTCCTTTGGCTTGTATGAGAAGTAGGAATAAGCGGGTGCCTGGTAACGTCTATATCGATCCCGTTGTTTATATTGGTCATGAAAATCATCAAAATGTGGTACGATTTCAGTATCACATAAACTGATATTCACAGATATTTTCTAGAATTAATCTCAAAAACCACCAAAATTGCATAGCGGTTTGTCCCACTTGAAACTCAATACCAATTTACAATATTGGGATGAAATCAAAATTTAGGAAAAATTGTTATTAAATAGCATATTTTAATAAAAAGAACTAGATTTATAATTTGTATTTCATAAGTTGTAACTTGTGACAGCCGGACAAATTTTTAGGTGGAATGATATATCATGTAAAAATATATATTTTTTTATATTAACGTTTTAGTTAATTTAGAAAAAGTAAATGATAAAAATTAGGGATAAGAAAAAGAGTATTTTGATGAGACTAAACATGTTTAAATATTTATTTTAACTATTTAAAAAGAAATGATTTCTATATAAAAATCCAATAATGTAGGCATGAAGTATGCCAATTTGGCAAATTCTTTAATAATTTGCTACTCACAGACTTTGATACTCCCTCTATAAATACACACGTACCAAATCACACACACTAACTCAAACACTCCTCAAATTCCTCTTTCAATTTCTTCTCAAAATCTAACAGGTTCATCTCACATTATATATATCGATATATATATCTATATCTTTTTACATATCCGTAACTCTATCTATAATATATCTATAATTTTATACATACAGGAATTGGATGGCAAATAGGAATTTGGAGAAATTGGCATCAATTGATGCACAGTTAAGACTTTTAGTTCCTGGAAAAGTTTCTGAAGATGATAAGCTTATTGAATATGATGCTTTGCTTTTAGATAAATTTCTTGACATTCTTCAAGATTTACATGGTGAAGATCTTAAAGAAACGGTAAATTTCATACCCATTTGATTTAATTCGATAAAGTTGAATCTTTACTGTTTTCTTGATTTTTTTTTTCTTTTTTTTTTTTTTATCGATTATCAACAGTTTATATACATGCGTCAATGAAGGTTTTTTTGCTTCAATTTTAGTTTTTAGTTTTATCTGTTTCATTAGATAAATTTCATACCCATTTGATTAAATTCGATAAAGTTTGAATCTTTACTGTATTTTTTTCAATATATAATCGATCACCAACTGTTTGATTAAATGCCTCAATGAAGTTTTTTTTTTTTTTGCTTCAATGTTAGTTTTTAGTTATAAATGTTCCATTAGATTGATTGTTTTTAAGAGTTCATATCTTTTTGATCTGTTTGTTGCCTTTTAGTTTATTAAGATAGGATCTTGACAACTGTTTTTATGATTTAGTCCTTGTTTAGTTTGTTAATGAGCGTTGCTTGTTTTATGGGTAATTAGATATGTAAGTAATGGATTATTAAGATGATTAGAGTGTGTTGTTGTTAGGTGCAAGAATGTTATGAGCTTTCGGCTGAATATGAAGGAAAGCGTGATCCGAAAAAGCTCGAGGAGCTCGGAAGTGTGTTGACAAGTTTGGATCCAGGGGATTCAATTGTCATTGCAAAAGCTTTTTCGCACATGCTTAACTTGGCCAATCTGGCTGAAGAGGTTCAGATTGCATATCGTAGGAGGATTAAATTGAAGAAGGGTGATTTTGCTGATGAAGCAAATGCAACAACTGAATCTGATATTGAAGAAACTTTTAAGAAACTTGTGCATCAGCTTAAGAAATCACCTGAAGAGGTTTTTGATGCACTCAAGAATCAGACAGTTGATTTGGTTTTGACTGCTCATCCGACACAATCTGTTCGTAGGTCTTTGCTTCAAAAGCATGGAAGGTATACCTTTATACATGTTAATCTTATAAATGTGTCGAGTTCTGATCAAAGAGTCAACTTATAAGATTGGCACATTATTGTTTTAGGATTCGGAACTGTCTAGCTCAGTTGTATGCCAAAGATATCACTCCTGATGATAAGCAGGAACTGGATGAGGCTTTGGCTAGGGAAGTAAGTTTAAAGATCCAAAATCTTGATAGTTTTGCAGTTTTTGTTATCATTTATTTTTGTTATTAATTGGTGTTATGTGATTTGTAGATTCAAGCTGCTTTTCGTACTGATGAGATTAAGAGGACTCCTCCAACCCCTCAAGATGAGATGAGAGCAGGAATGAGCTATTTCCATGAAACAATCTGGAAGGGGGTTCCTAAATTCTTACGCCGTGTTGATACAGCTCTTAAGAATATCGGGATCAATGAACGTGTTCCATACAGTTCCCCTCTCATTCAGTTCTCTTCCTGGATGGGTGGTGACCGTGATGGTATGCTCTTAAATCATTCTATATACTTCAACACAGTATATATTAGAAAAAACTAAGAGTCCATGCAATCATGCATCATGTATACAAAGTTGCTTTAATCTACATCACCAAGTCGTACATCTATTATTTATCTATATAAACATCTCACAAATGGGATCTACATTCTCATCTTGTTTTTTATTTAATAGCCCGAAGATGATAAAGAACTAAGCAAATGAAGCTTAATCAAATTTAATGACTGTTGTTGGCCTAAAACTTATTTGGAATCAATTGCAGGCAATCCAAGGGTTACCCCTGAGGTAACAAGGGATGTTTGTTTACTCGCCAGAATGATGGCTGCAAACATGTACTTTTCCCAGATAGAGGATCTAATGTTTGAGGTATGTTAATACCTTATTTGAGGATTTTTTATACCTATTCTCTCATTGTTGTTAGTTATCGTACTCAAGAAAACGTCCTTTTTAGATGTCCATGTGGCGTTGTAATGATGAGCTTCGTGTTCGAGCTGAAGAACTCTATAGAACTGCAAGGAGAGACGTGAAGCACTACATAGGTATTTATTAATGTTAATGATGTTCTGTAATATGTACTACTACTATTATGATTGCAAGCTACAAGAAAATGTTGCTTAATATTTGCTTTTATTTTTTCCAGAGTTCTGGAAACAGGTTCCTCCTACTGAACCTTACCGTGTGATTCTTGGAGACGTGAGAGATAAGTTATATAATACACGTGAACGTGCTCGTCATCTATTAGCCCACGAGAAATCAGACATTCCAGAAGAAGCAGTATATACAAATATTGAACAGGTATCCCTAATTCTTGCCTATGACAATAGCAGCAATCTGTTTTATGGGTGTTTTGAAAGCTTTTAACCGACTGTTTGATACTTGCAACCTGTACTCGCACTATTGACTTTTAATACCTGGAATTCTGGATAAATGATAATGTTTCTGCTAACAACTGCCTCACTAGACTGTTTCACAAAATGTGCTTTTGGGTCATTTTATGTACAAATGTCATAAATAATCAGATTTTGTCAAACAACCAAATGCTGCTTATAACTACTTAAAACAACAAATGTACATCCAAACACTACATCCTACAACTCCTAATTTTATTTGAGTTTCTGATCATGATTTGCTGACTCACTTAATCACTGTCCAAACACACACTGAGCTTCACATTATGTTCCTTCCTATACAAATCACCTTGTCTATAACAACACTTTCCTTCATGCTCTTTGTAATCATATTTTCATTATTTTGCAGTTCTTGGAACCTCTGGAGCTATGCTACCGATCTCTGTGTGATTGTGGTGATCGTGTGATTGCTGATGGAAGCCTTCTTGATTTTTTGAGGCAAGTGTCCACATTTGGACTCTCACTTGTGAAGCTTGATATAAGACAAGAATCTGATCGCCACACGGATGTCCTTGATGCTATCACTCAACATTTGGAAATTGGGTCTTATCGTGAGTGGTCCGAAGAGAAGCGCCAAGAATGGCTTCTAGCAGAGCTTGGTGGGAAACGTCCTCTTTTTGGTTCCGATCTTCCCAAAACAGAGGAGATCAAGGATGTTTTGGATACATTTGCTGTCTTGGCGGAACTTCCATCGGATTGTTTTGGTGCTTACATTATTTCAATGGCCACATCACCTTCTGATGTGCTTGCTGTCGAGCTTCTTCAACGTGAATGCCATGTAAAGAAACCGTTACGAGTGGTCCCACTTTTTGAGAAACTTGCAGATCTTGAGGCGGCTCCGGCTGCCATGGCTCGCCTTTTCTCAGTTGATTGGTACAAAAACCGGATCAACGGTAAGCAAGAAGTAATGATTGGATACTCTGATTCAGGAAAAGATGCTGGACGATTTACTGCTGCATGGCAGCTTTACAAGGCTCAAGAAGACCTTATAAAGGTTGCAAAGGAGTTTGGAGTTAAGCTTGTCATGTTCCATGGGCGTGGTGGGACTGTTGGTAGAGGAGGTGGTCCCACCCATCTGGCTATCCTATCCCAGCCGCCAGAAACTATTCATGGGTCTTTAAGAGTCACGGTTCAGGGAGAGGTCATTGAGCAATCTTTTGGTGAGGAACATTTGTGTTTTAGAACTCTTCAAAGGTTTTGTGCAGCCACCCTCGAGCATGGGATGAACCCCCCAATTTCACCACTACCTGAATGGCGTAAACTTATGGACGAAATTGCAGTTTTGGCAACAGAACAGTATCGTTCCATTGTATTTCAAGAACCAAGATTTGTCGAGTATTTCCGCCTTGTGAGTATCTTTATTATTCCTTACATCTTGAAATTATTCAGAACTCATCTAGTTTTCATGTTTGCTATTGCTGGTGAGTATGGCTAGAACAACATTGTGAAAATTGTCCCGGGTTGGGTAACGAGTGTTGCTTCTGGTATATGGAATGCAGTCCTGTTGACCGGATCACTTTTCTAAAGTTAGCAGTTATAATATTTTGAATAATAATTAATGTGTCAGATATGATTCCCGATAATTATATTAACTTTATAGTAATATATACTTATGAATAAAATACACTTTGGGTAATATTTAGCCCGTTTCATGTTCATTTTTAGTGAACTTGTCTTTTATCCATACGAGTGATTGGAGAAAAATATTAACTCGAATTGTCTCAGTCAGAAGTTACGGGCACTTCTAACTTGTATACCTTTTTCTGTTTCACAGGCCACGCCAGAACTGGAGTATGGGCGTATGAATATCGGAAGTCGCCCATCTAAAAGAAAACCAAGTGGTGGAATCGAATCACTCCGAGCTATTCCTTGGATCTTCGCATGGACTCAAACCAGGTTCCATCTTCCTGTTTGGCTCGGGTTTGGGGCAGCGTTCAAACATGCCATTCAAAAGGACAGCAAGAATCTTAAAATGCTACAGGAAATGTACAAAACCTGGCCTTTCTTCAGAGTCACAATTGATTTAGTTGAAATGGTGTTTGCTAAAGGAGACCCAGGCATTGCCGCACTAAATGACAAGCTTCTTGTCTCAGAAGATCTATGGTCCTTTGGAGAATTGTTGAGAGCAAACTATGAAGAAACCAAGGATTATCTCCTTAAGGTACGATTTTCTACATTAATAACACATGCTCTTGGCCGGTTGAACAAGTTGGATAACGGGTAAAATCTGGTTTTGGTTGAAACATGTCATTTTTTAATATGGGTCGAAAGGGATATGATTGGGTTGACCTACTGACACTTTTCTGTCCATTTTCATTATCTTTAATTAAATAATGAATTTGTTTTTCATGTTTACGTAAACACTTGTGATAATCATAATCTAACGTCATTGAATTAAATGATTTTTGAGGTTACGTGTGTTAAAATAAGACCTGAACGAATTGCAGCCCATGTGATTGATATGAAGAATTTGACTCGGTTAAGATGAAACAATAGCCAAAATCGAACCCAATCAAACTAGCTAGTCGGCTGATAAGAGTTTGTTGTGATTTTTGTAGATTGCTGGTCATAAGGACCTCCTTGAAGGTGATCCCTACTTGAAACAGAGACTTCGTCTACGTGATTCATACATCACAACCTTGAATGTATGCCAAGCTTATACCCTTAAAAGGATCCGTGATCCAAACTATCATGTGACATTGAGACCTCATATCTCCAAAGAGTATGAGCCAAGCAAGCCTGCTGATGAGCTTATCCATCTGAACCCTACTAGTGAGTATGCACCAGGTTTGGAGGACACACTCATCTTGACCATGAAGGGTATTGCTGCTGGAATGCAGAACACCGGTTAAGTGCTCATCACAAAGCGCAAGTACAATGCCTTTTCACACTTTTGGACATTGAAAAGGCAGTGTCACGGACTCACGGCTATGTTTACATGTTTCCAGAGTTGTTTTATTTACTTGCGATCTCCTAGACGATGTTTAAGGAGAATCATGTTTTGTACTTAACCATTTCTGCATTGCTGAAGTTGTACTATATGCACCATCTATGATGGATTATCCAATAAATAAAGTACTTATGTTCGCATTTACTTTCTTCATTACCATTTCTTGTGACAAGTTATAATCGCTGTTTTTATGTACTTGTAGCAATCATCATATAAGATCTATTTTATGATCTCGAACTAGATAGCTAAGATTCATTTGCCCACCTTGCACAAGAAGACTGCTAAGACTCATTTGCCATCTTGCACATTATCATGCATTACAGATCACATATGTAAGTGCATAAGGCTAGAATTTTTTACTTTTTTTTTATTTTGCTTAAACTAAGTAAGCCAGTGATAGTACACAACTACACAGGACCACTTTGAGTTAAATGCAATCATATCATGGAGGTAAAAGTATTAGTCCATCATCCCCACCAGAGTTTTTTTTTTTTGCTTTTAAGCACAGGGCCTGCAAAGTGCAAACTACTATCTTTGGGACAAAATCACAAAAACTTCATGGAATATAGTCTAATACCCGAAAAACTCTATGTTCTAATCAAAACTAGGCATTATTGATGTGAATTTGAAGTTATTATTGTGTTTTAAAAACAAAACCGACTGATTTGGGATATATTTAATAAGCAGTGGGTTAAATAATATTGTGTAAGAAGTTTCAAGGATATGATTAAACATAGTTGTGAAATATGATTCGCTTGTTATCACATGTATAAAAATGTTATACACGTCCACTTGAATAACGAATCCTATGGTCCTTTCTGTTATTCTTAATAAACAATGTTGTCATGTTAAGAAGAACTAGAATAAGATATAATCGGTTGATTCATTGAGAAAATGTACTATCTGTTTCATTATAATGTTTTTTTAACTGGTTTAAAATCTCTGACATCAACAGTCTATTAATAATGTAAAACTGTCAACGTTGATTGTGATCAGGAGGCATGTCCTTTGGATCTTAGACATATTTATGATTCAGTACCAAGAAGTTGAAAAAGTTTCACGGATAGCCCTTTAATTGTAAAGTAAGTTACATAGGCACTTAGTTGGATCTAAAATCTATCTATGGCTGGTATCTAAGGATGTGCATAGTCCGGTTTGGACGATTTTAGCCTAAAATCTCAACCAAACCAATACATACGGTTTGATGATTTTTGATCAAAATGAAAACTGATCATTACATTAGGTTTAGAATCATATAAAAAAGGCTGCAAATTCGTACGGGCCTAAAAGCACAAATGGTCCGAAAGTTATAACAAAATAAAGGTCCATAGCAACCCGAAAAATACAGAAAAAATGTCCAAAAGTTATAAAAAGGCAGTTTTGGGGCTCAGGCGGTTTGCAGCTTAATGCGTCTCGTTTCTTTGATCATTTTGACTCCTATACGCCCAAAACGGAGTCCTGTAGCTGGTTTGGTTTGGACGGTTAAATGATTTTTCGTTTTTTTTTCCGAATTAAGTATATAAAAACATATATTAATACGTAGCATTTAAGATTCGTTATCATGACAAAACAAAATATTTATATATAAGTTTTATTAGGCATAACAAACATAACAAATTGCAAATGTTGCACACATAATTGGGAAAGAAATATAAGACTGAAAGGAGTGGTAAAGACTCTTGCCAACTCTCGCCCCTTGTCACCCAAAGTCGCCCCACTCCACCCTCTTGCCCGACTTGTGTTTTGCCCGACCTCCACAGGTCGCCCATTTGTACTCCAAAGTCATCCAAAGTCGCCCTGAATCTCACCCCCCTTCGCCGACTTCTCCTAAATCCACCCATTTTTACCTATTTATATACAATACTCCCTACCCCATATGCCACATGACACTAATCGCCCCACTCTCTAAAATTCACCCATTTTCCCCTTTTTTAAGGGGCAACTCTTCTTATACCATATGACACTTGACGCAAGTCGCCCCTCTCTCATTTTCTTTCCACTCCTCTTAGTCTAATTGTTTCTAAAATTAATATTAAATAGAAATGATTTATTCTTGAGAGTTATGCACGTCTCTCAATATCAACAATCTTTCCTTCATTGTATTCTTTTTTAATCTTTCTCATACCTATAATAATTTACTATAACTACGTTATAACATTTTTACATAACTTTTAGCAGCAATAAAAATGCATGTAAACTCTTTTCCAAAGACAATACTAAATAAAGATATACGTCAACCATTACATAGTATAAAATATTATAATTAAATGGTATGATTTGGTTTAAAAGGATTATATAATATCGAAAACCAAAACCAAACTCTACAAATGGATTATGAAAAAAACAAATCTACGGTTCAAAATTTTGATTTCAACTCAACCAATCCGACCAATAACTTTGGTTTAAATAGTTTAGCTGGTTTCGACAGCCGTAAACATTCCTAGTGGCAACTTTCTTTAGTGTTTTTAAAGAGTTCCTGTGGCTTCTATCAGTATAATAAAAAAATATCATTGAAAAATGTTCACTTTTGATGGAAGAAACTATATGGAGACATGCATGAGATTTTCCAGTTTGTGGATGAGTTTTCGAGTCCAACTTAGTAATTCATCTAGAGTTTTTAATAGTGTAAAAGTAAAACCATGTTAGCATTTAACAACCGATGAAACTACGATTTTTCATTTTTTTTTTTATGATATTTTATTTAAAGAATATGAAAATAGGTTCTTCTCATTAAAATATCAAAATAATAAGGTTATCTTTTATGGAAGTTACCCTAAGAAATTATCGAATTTATACGCAGGATTTTGACAAATGATATATCCTATAAACTCATTGTCCTTACGTCTTGATACAATCTAAATTTTCATGTTGAAACTTTGAGTCGTCACTTCTAAATAGTATAAGTAGAGGGTCCGAGTTGCTATTAACACAAATAAGCACGTGCCGAGCCTGTCTGATGTGGCGCACCATGAGTGGTAGTCATGCTAAAATGTCCACCCCTGTGGGTCCCATTTGTCGTTTTCAGTCCACTTGCAGTGCATCAACGACATCATTAATCATTTAATATTGTAAAGCTCTACTTGGACCCCATTAACTTTTTCCTTTTACACTTTCACCACAGAGTTTGTATTATCTTTATCAATCGATACCCATACATAATGGAATTTATCGTCTTCACCACTAAAATTGTTTCCTGTCCAAACTGGATACTTTTCATTAGTTTGGACTTTGGATCAATTATATATACTCGTATTACATAACGTAGTGATCCGTTATTTTTTATGCTATTACTTGTACTAGTTCCTACCACTTTAAGTGATGTATTTGATAAATGATTGGAGAAATATCTAATTAAAAGATATTAGCTTGTTATCAAACATCATACTTATCATTCTTTGTATCGCTCAAAGCTTAATAGTGATATAATCTAATACAATACGTACATCTAATTATAAATATTACTAGTAGTATTTAGATATAAAGGTGTCATAGATTTGCTCCTACTTATGGATGTTGATCGAACCAAACAATGATTATTTGGCATGTATGGTAACAATCTACCTTTAGTGACGGAGCCATGATTTGACATTAAAAAAAGGCTAGTTGCTTGATTATCTTACAAAAATAAAAAAATATAGATAACAAGTTGTATTGATTAGTGGAAGACGAGCAAGATCTAGCTCCCCTTATTAGCTCCATACCTCCACATCTATTCACTTTAATTTCAAGCTAACCCATGGTCCAGCTACACATTTCTTTTAAATGAGAATTGTATGAGACGAAGATCACATTATCTACTCAAATAGTGCTACGCGTACCCTTTACAAAGTCTTAAAACCTCTACAACTAAGTTGAGGTTTTCAATAACTAAAATAGACCACAAACTAACCATTTCTATTGAAAGGAACTTATACAATTCTAATCTCATGATTTTAAAAACTAGCCAGATGTTAGCATGTGTTATGGTGGTTACTTATCACCAATGATAATTTGATCATGATCACATACCACCTATAATCACGATCATATATTCAAACATTTTCTCATATATTATTTCCCCTTTCTTTAATTCTCCTTTTCCTTCCACATTATAGTCTATAAACTTCTAAATTATTCAAACAACACTAGTTTTTCTCAACAATATAAAATCGACTTTATAGTTTCAAAAACATCACACGTAAAATCGACTTTATAGTTTTATTGTGTAACAAGTGAGAAAAATAAAACTTTGATGTCTAGAATAAAACATTCCATTCATTATATTAAACTTTATTATTATACTTACAGATATATACATACAGCTAACACACACACACACACACACAAACGCATCTTTCCGCGTTTCTCTTCCTTATTTAACCAAAAAAACTAAAAAAAAAATCTCAGAGAGAAATTAGTAATAAATTTCAAGCTCACAGAGAGAGATATCATCAAGCATCAAATCCATGGCTGCTGAACGCGAAAACTTCATCTATGTCGCCAAGCTCGCCGAGCAAGCTGAACGCTATGACGGTAACCTCTTACAGATCCATTTCTATATATTATATATATATATGTTAATAGAATTGTGACAGATGTTATTTTGACTTGAGTAGTTTTAATTAGTGAATTATATTTTAGATCATATGAAATAGATGATGATTTTACTTATTTTGTTTAGGAATTAATTGATCACTATTGTTCAGGAATATGTAGTGATTATTTAGTATAAGGATGAAAATTAATTAGTTAGAGAGAGATTTGAAGGATGAATATCGAGCGTTGACCGTTTTCGAAACATAAAGCTAATGGTAATATTGTAAATATTGAGGTCTGGAGGGATATTTATGGGTAGATAAACTATCTAATGAAGTTAGAAACATGTATGACTGGGCTTCCTTACATATATGAGGGTTAGTATATAAGAAAAGAATTTTCAATATTTTTGCCGTCTTAGCAGTTAAAGCCCCGAGTAGGATCTAGATATGTAAGTGTTGTATTCTAGTCTTCTAGATTCTACTTGTTGTAACTTAACCGTCTAGTAACTTGCTAGTCGGTACTTTATATCAATATAAATTATGTCGTTCCAAAAAAAAGTATATAAGAAAAGAAGATCCATCCAATATGTCAAAGTTGCTCAACCGTTGAGTAATTTGGATTCGGCGATAAAATTTTGTGAAACTAGTAACATGATTAAGTTTGTTAATGTGTGGTAGTGATGTGTGGATTCATTACTACCGTAATTAATTGCTAAGTTTTCCACTTGTCAAACTTAAGTTAGTAGAGAACCCAAATGTTGTCATATCAACAATTTCTTATCCAACGGTTAAGAAAGGATAAAATTCCAAAGGTGTGCGATGTTTTGTTCAAGACATGAAATCGTAGAAAAGGGACATGGTGGATGAAAAGTAACTTTTATTTTAGATAACTAACCCTATATAAAACTGTAGTACTTAATATGTCAATTGATATTTTATTCGAGTTAATTTGTCATATGATGTTTTATTCGGGTCTTTATGATATAAAGGGTGCTCTTTTGTTTTGTTTAGAAATGGTGGATGCAATGAAGAAAGTTGCACAGTTGGATATCGAATTGACTGTTGAGGAGAGAAATCTGCTGTCAGTTGGATACAAGAATGTGGTGGGTTCACGTAGGGCATCATGGAGGATATTGTCTTCCATTGAGCAAAAAGAGGAGTCAAGAGGCAATGAAGTTAATGTAAAGCGAATTAAGGAATACAGGCAGAAGGTGGAAACAGAGCTGTCTGATATTTGTGGCGATATCATGACCGTGATTGATGAGCATCTGATTCCATCTTCCTCTGCTGGAGAATCTACTGTTTTCTACTATAAGATGTGAGTATTATTTATAACTAAAAGTGTGAGGTCCAAAAGAACATTCTTGTCCATTTATTTGTGGTAGTAATTATTGCTTTATAAATTTGTGTGGGGCATGTGGTCTTGAAATTGTGCTGCGAATATATACTTGACATGATATGAAAATTATACGAATTTTCAACCAAACTTTATTTTTTTCTTTCAACTAGGGTAAGTCCAAGATTACCGTTAGTTTTTAAATTCTAAATATACATTATTGGTTTTTGCAAAAATGCAGGAAAGGAGACTATTATAGGTATCTTGCTGAGTTCAAGTCTGGTAGTGACAAAAAAGAAGCAGCTGACCAGTCACTGAAGGCTTATCAGGTAACAAGCTATTTTATTCCGTAGTTATCACTTACACAAGCATTCCAAGTAGTAAGCTTACTCACATCTGAAAAGGTATCGTGATATCAGTTTATATATCTAATCATATTCCAATACTGCGGAAGTTCCTAAATGGTATAAGAGAGCTTATAATCAGTATAAGGGGCTTACTTTGCCTGAATAATGACGTGGTGAGTTATGTTTTGATTGTTTTCTACAGTTGGCTTCTACTGCGGCAGAGGAATTATCTCCTACTCATCCCATCCGATTGGGTTTGGCTTTGAACTTCTCAGTCTTCTATTATGAGATCATGAACTCTCCGGAAAGGTAATGTGGAATTCTTATTAATCTTGCTGTAAATTAGAGATGACATATCTTACTAAATTGTTTGGTTTATCAGAGCTTGCCACCTGGCAAAACAAGCTTTTGATGAAGCTATCTCAGAGCTCGACTCATTGAGTGAGGAATCATACAAAGATAGCACTTTGATTATGCAGCTCCTAAGGGATAACCTCACTTTGTGGACTTCTGACATTCCAGAGGATGGAGGTATAAAACATCTGTAATTTTGGGTTCCAAATAATCATATCTGGATTTATTTGTTGTCTCACTTGTTCCCGTGTATGCAGAAGACCAAAAGATGGAGATCACCAAATCTGGTGTAGAAGATGCAGAGGTTAGTGATCCATGATTTCTCTTTTATCTTGCAGACCCAACTGCAATTCTGAATTTTTGTCTTTAGCAGAATGACCCTCTTCTATCTAATGCACAGTCTATTATCTATATCTACATATCATACATTTGACCCCCTCTCATTTTCTTTAAAAAAGACTTGATCTACCCAAACTACTTCTCTCCTTTATTCACTAGTTTTAAATAACTCCACCTAATTTAATGAACCTATTTACAAGATACATCCTTCAACCGTTAAAACAACTATACTACTACCCCTTTTGCAGCAAATACCTTTACATTAATAACAAACCGCTGCCGCCACTAACGCCGCCACCACCACCCATCGCCTTCACCACTGCCGACACACCACCTGTCGCTGCCATCGTCGCCGCCTCCGCCACCACACTGCCGCATCGCGCTGGCATGTGACTAGTTTATTAATAAAAGTATAGAACTTGTTGCTATATGTTTGTTCTTTGGGCAATATGTGCTTAGATTTCTTATGTATTCTATGCAGTAAGAATTGAAGGGTAACTCTGCATCCGTGAAGGGAGTGGACGGTCACCTTTGGTATTGTATTTGTAAGCCTAAATTCTAAAGCGGTAATATGAGAATCGCGTTAGTTATTTTCGTCTGTCATTGTTGTAACAGTTGTAAAATGCCCAGAAATGGGACGTTTATTGCATGCCTTCTGATTTTATGATCCAGGCTTGTTTCTTTCATTTTAGTTTACTTAGGAACTTTCTGTTTTTCCTTGGTGAGAATGCAAATAAGAACATGAATTTCACCATTTCGGAGTGTTGATTGTGTGTTCTACTTATGAATTTCCGTTATTTGTCTAAATTGAGTTTTCTTGAACTAACCAGTGACCCAATCACGGAAGATTGGGATCGGCCAAGCCTCACAGGATTGGCTAACATCACATCGCCTTGGAAGCGTTAACCCTCATCTAGTTTTTTTAACGTGATGGTCACTTGCGTAAATAAGCTAATTGAGCTGGCCTACAATTAGTTGTTTAATTGGTATTTTACACTATAAAGGCTTTGTTTTGCTCCATTTTGCCACTCGTTATCTTCAGGTATAACAAAAAGATGGACTTCGTTCACTTTTATCACTTTATCAGGGCATAAGTTCCGTTTGCATATGCCAGTATACTGGGGTAGTCTTACAGATAATAGGCTCGAGATTGTAATAGACTCTTAAGTTAAATCCAAATCATTACTTATCATTAACAATTGGATTATATGTTCATAAACTTCTTAGAGTAAAACGTTTTAAAAATAGTATGATACCAATTTTGTAACTGGAGAACATATCAGAAAAATAATCACTCATGTACCTTACTTGCATTACTCAAACACCGCTGTATGGTTTAACCACCTTATTGAGTATATAAAGGAAACCAAAAATTAATAAATTTTATTAGCTAATGGCACAAAAAATGAACTACAAATTTATATATTACACACGTTACTTATACAGTTTTAGTGTTATACCTATAATGGTTGAAATAACTTGAGCATTGGGATTCTATGATTCTATCATTTGTAGCATTGGGCTTAAGAAAGAGATGCCATACAAGAATGGGAGTCCAATAAACACATGGTTATTGAACAGTGCATCTTAATTGGGTTTATATTGACAGACAGAGTGTAAATGAAGTTCCTTGAGGATTTGTAAGGATATGAGGTGACAGATTACGTAACGGTCAAGGGTGTGTAAGGGCGTCTTAAGCATTGAGGTAGTCTAAACAAAAAAGTTAACTATTAATGTACAGTAACTGTGTCTAAACATTTATTTAACTTGTCAACATTTTGATGTAGTTCACATTTCTAGTATCAACTTGACTCATTATTAGATTCAGTACGTTGGAGGAGAGGCCTCTGTCAGATCCATACAAGCATATGTGTTATGTGAAACCATGAATTTGACAAAGAAATTTATCCCCTTTGGATGGGTTGTGTCATAAGGTCCATAAAGACTACTGTTGTTGGTTACTTATATACTCGTATATCAGTTGGTTTAATGCTATATATCATCATGTCTATTTAATTATGTGCATACTGCATACGATATTTATGAGTCACACTTATTAACCAGGCAAGCATTATACGTACCTTACAGTCTTACACACCATCTCGATCAGTAAGCTGCAACATGTTCTGGGCCAGGTGGTCTTTTGTTAGTGGACCTTTGAGTAACACAGGTGCCTTAGGGACCACTATTGTAAATTAGACTTCAGGTAAGTAGTGTTGGGGCGCGAAGATGTAAACCCGAAGCGATAGCTAAGCTGATGGCATTGGACTTCGCGAGAACGTAAAGTAAGTTTTCAAATGCGTACTTGGTCACGGAAACTAGTATATATGTAATGGTTTGCGTACTCACAACTCACAAGGTATATAAACTCAATAATACGTTGTGGAGTTCACATACACATACTTGAGGTCGGCTAAATGTCTTTTTGAGGTTTGAAGTAGCTTAATTTGGCACCAAGTTTCTATTCTATACTGTTAAGCCCTGGAGTTTGTGTTTGCGAACATAAACACTATTAAACGTGGACTCTAAAGTGACTCACACTTGTCACCTGGGCCTCATTGTTTCTGATGATAATTATAATGGCCTAATGAACATACATTACAATAAAAATAAATTAACAAAATGTACATAATTTTAAGACAAAAATATTCCATGTTCTGGCTACACTCCCTTCACTTCTTTTTGGTCCCAATCCAACAAATTATTATCTTTTACTTTAAGAATTAAGTGATGGAAAAGCCAACCGAGAACTTTTCAAGGTCTTTGTCATGTTAGCCTCTTTTATTTTTTCTTCGTCATACACGGGGACCAATCCAATTATTGCATTTACATTAGAAACGGACAATATATTCGATATGATTTAATACATACGTCTTTGATATGTATACACTTTGCTCGTGTCGACACATTATATACATGATTGGATCAAACTCCCACCAAACTAGAACACAATTATATCATATACTTTACTTTGATAAGCCCCCTTGTGACTAAAAAAAAAAATGTAACTAGCTAGGAGCAATTAGCTAGGCAATACAAATATCGGTTTTGGTTTTGGTTTTGGTTTTGGTTTTGGCTTTGGCTTTGGCTTTAGAAGACGACGACGTTTAATTGGACATCTGTTCGTGTTGAACTTGAAAACCATTATGAATTAATAGGACATCGATTCGTGTAACTTGGTCATGAAATTGTGTTTGATATGGATAAACATGTTCTTTTTTTGGGGTAAATTACAGGTTTTTTTGATGATTAATAATAAACATTGGTTTCGAAAATTACATTATAATACAGTATCGAAACAAATCAGATTGATGCAAAAGTCCAAATGTTTGAGCCAAACGTGCAACCAATAGGGGAAGTGACACAAAAGAGAATAAGTTGATATCACAACGCAAACATTTTAAATTCAAAGTATATGATTGATTGATGTATGTATGAATTATAAAATTTGACATGAAGTTGATACTGACAGATTGTCATATTATATACTGAAATGAAACGAAAAAGTCATATTCTACTATCAATGAACATTTATACAAATACTAGTACAGTACTTCAAATCATGTTGGAATAAGTCACATAATATTAATACTTTAATATTTTTTTCATTTACTAGTATTTGAAATACTATGAGGAATGTTGTTCATAGTTGTCAAAGGAATTCAAGATTTTCAACTCTTGGTTGAAGATAACGTATTATATGATGTATCGTATGTTATATGAGAACTCGATTAAATAACAAAAACTTATAAATTTGATCGAATACATACTAGAAAGTAGATAAGAAATGTACTTTTTTACTTTTTTGTGAAATAAAACAGAATGCCTTTGTAACAATGGGTGCTTTACACCATTAAGTGGGTGTAGTGTATCAAAGATGAACCGACACATTATAGCTCATAGTTTCGCTAAATATACAATTTTACTCCTTAAAGTCTAGTCAACTATGAATGTTGGTCCCTTTTAGTTTGTACAACTATAGGTCTTTACTCTTTACCGTCTTAGTACCCCTACTCAAATCATTTATGAATCTTGAAATGTGACAATTGAGTCCCTTTTTAAAAACATATGGTACTCTAACTTTGACTTATGATAATGTCGTATATCCATTCAACTACTTTAATTCCGGATGCTACTCTTTCTAATTAAAATTATTTGGGTCCATATCCAACATATTGTGTGTCCATCTACTTTAAAATCTTTTAAAGGAAAAAGGTCCATTTCCCATAAATGTATGTGTACATTGTCTTCTTGTCTTCATCTTTTTTCATATTTGGTTTGGTGGTGTTTTATACAATTTAACTTAAGACTTAAGATAATTAAATTTTGGACAACATAAGAGATTATAGGTAACTAGTATTCGGCTTTAGAAACCCATTTTGGACCTAAAAATAGTAGTCAAGTCAATCAATGGATTACTAACTTTTGACCACACCGACGCATAACGCGAGGTCAAACAATATATGCATAAAGATCTATTTTAAGTTCAAAAGTAAATATGTTGTCTAAAAATAATATTTGCTTACTTCATGAGTTTGAAAAGTTTGAAAACCAAACAACCAGACCAGAATCAAAAGTTGAACAGCCCTTTTTTGTTCAGCATATGATGTCCATAACTTTATTTTTTGAATGTTCTCCTAAAAATAGCTCTTACGGGTTTTTTTTTTTTTTAAAAAAAAAACATTGACCGTTGATCATTATTTATAAGTTAACAATCATTTTTGTAGATGTTTTTTTAGTCATTTTGATTTATATAACTTTGATCGATGTAAATTAGCTTGACATATGAATTAAAAAACTTTTCAATTTTCACAGAAGCAGTTACCATAAGCGATTGAGGTGACTCGTAACTCGCTTTTGACAATATACATAAGACGAAAGAAAATAAAGATACATAAAAGAAAGTCCACTTCTGCGTAATCAATATTAATTCACCTTCTAATCACAATATTTTAGTAAATAACATTTTGGCATATTGTTTCAAAATACACTTTCTATTTAAGGGAAAAGTAGCAATAAACTTTACCTTGACATGACATAAAAGATGAAACTTAATCAAACATCATTCATGTCCACGACAAAGAATGTGAATTGGTGGTTAAAAATCGACAATCTGATATCAGCTTTTGTATATTGAGATTCAGACACCTTATCTTATGTAAAAGTAAATTTACTTGTAATAGCATGTCAATCATATCATATGGTACGCAAATGTCATTCTCTTATTATACTTAATGACCCTTTTAAAGCGCAATTATTCGAATTATTTAGTTCTTATGGCTTTGCTCTCTCGTGAGGGTATGTTTGACGCATAGAGTACAACAACAGCAACGGTACTCAATCCCTGAAGCATGAGTATGAAGAGGTGAGATGTAGACAATTGTGTCTCTACCCAAAGGTAAAAAGATTGTTTCCATAAGGACCTCTGGCCAAACGGGAACGAAATAGACAAGTGTGAGAGGTAAGTAACCATACCTCACGGACGAATATCGTATGGCCACGTTTGACGCAGAGTAAAATGTAGAGACTATTACTAGAGAAGTGTTGTTTGATCAACAAAACTCATAGAAGTTATGCAAATAAACCTACAAAGCTCCATCAGGTTTTTATAGGAGATAATATATTTCAGTCTGTACCCCATGTTTTGTATCAAACGTAAAAGAAGAATTTCCATTTTGCACCCCTTATTTCCTTTTTCTACTAGTTATCATATTCTGATCATGACTTTAAAATATTTCAACTTCACAAATGATATGTATGATAGAACTATCTACTTTGAATGTTTAGCTTCTACTTATAAGATATTATTTTGAAGATTGATCTAGCGAGTCAACACGTCTATAGCTACACTACACTAAATTCCATGTATGAGAAATTCTACACTTCTAAATATATACCTTTGTCTCTGTCTCCAATGGTTCAATCCTCGCCTCTTCCAAAAGTAAGAAGTTTTTTTTTTATCATTTGGATAGAACTTAAAAACAGTTTTAGTAGAGGGTAAAACTATTTACATTTCAACTTTCCTGATACACAGCGAGATATTGGGACCGAAAACTCGTAAAAGACGACATTCATGACAAAATCAAGTATAATTATATATCATTGTCATTTTCATATTATGCAGATGGGATATCATTGGTAAATCATTTTGTTTCTTTGTAGGGCTAGCATTTCGCTTAGATCAATCATGCGAATCTCATTAGCTACGGAAACTATGATTCAAGTTTGATAATTGGCGCGTAGGAAATAGAGAAATGATCCAAGACAAGTTTTTAGTTTTTACCGTAACGGACCTCTAAAGGCAAGAGGTTTTCGGTAATTCTGGTAGGCTTCAGCTTCCCGGCATGTCGCTCGTGTGCATATGAGTAACCTGTCGCTATTGGGCAACTCCAGGCAGCCGGAGCCTTTCGCTATTGAGTAACTCCGGGTAACCGGACATTAATTTCTTTCATCCATTTTTAAAAACAAGCCAGTGTCATTAATTAGATTTAAGAATTATA